>OX439134.1:3513028-3692215 GCA_949318235.1 Ecdyonurus torrentis | reverse complement strand
GTGTTTCCAATAAGTATTTTAAGTGCCAATTTTGTATGCACGTATGTGGTAAATCAATGTTAGATAAAGTGAAGAATATTTGGATATTCAATGTAATATTGACGTAATATATAAAATAATAATAAAAGGAGGGAGGGAGGGAGGGAGGGAGGGAGGGAGGGAGGGAGGGAGGGAGGGAGGGATAGAGGGAGGGAGGGAGGGAGGGAGGGAGGGAGGGAGGGAGGGAGGGAGGGAGGGAGGGAGGGAGGGAGGGAGGGAGGGAGGGATAGAGGGAGGGAGGGAGGGAGGGAGGGAGGGAGGGAGGGAGGGAGGGAGGGAGGGAGGGAGGGAGGGAGGGAGGGAGGGAGGGAGGGAGGGAGGGAGGGAGGGAGGGAGGGAGGGAGGGAGGGAGGGAGGGAGGGAGGGAGGGAGGGAGAGAAAAAACAATAGAATAGAGAGAGAGAGAGACCTATTATCAATAATTTAATTAAGAGGAAAGGACAATGGTTAATTATTTAAAAGCACACAAAAGTTTTCAATAAAAATCTTTTTAATTAACTTTGTAATTTTACACAGTACAAAAAACAATTGTTCTTTTAGATACCTATATAAAAAAGAAAGGCTTACAAAATAACACCAAAAATGAAACATGACAAAGCCAAGTATAATTTAATACTACATTCACGTGAAGATAATTTTTGAACTACAATTCTTAATAAAATATCCATGCAACTAATTTTTCACATTAAAAATTAGTTAACAAAGAAAAATGGAGCAAATTAACTATATTAAGATGGCTGATTTTGTTATCATTATTTTATCATTTATATTTCTGACTTTTCATTTTATTTACTTTCTTTTAGCACTCAATCAATAATCAAGTTCTATCAAGCCCAAATGTAAAATTCTCAAATTTTTAAAATTTCTTATTATCAGAATAAAATTGATAAAAAAATGATAATAAAATTGGGCAGTGTATTTTGATAATAATTACTACAAATAACTTTACTATGCACCTTTTTCATACTTTATTTCATCATTTATTATTATTATTATTTTTTTCGATCAGAGCATAAATATGTTTTACTTTGAGATTTGTTTTTAACATAATGCATTTTTACTTCAATTCAAAAGATATACAGCATACCATTCACCTATATTTACACATTACTACAGTAAAACTTTGAATTTTTTATTATTATTATTATTTTTTTCAGATTTTTAATTCTAAGATATATATATTTATTTTACATAATATATTTGTTAGAGATGATCACAATTTTATTTTATTGAAATTAGTGTCTCTTTAAGGGCCTGTTTACATGATGCAATATTTGTGCAATAAATTTAATTGCAAGCAAATTACACATTCTATTAATATTGGATATTGATTGCATTCTGTTAAATTGAATGCACATAAAAATATTGCATCGTGTGAACAGATCATCCAATCGCGATTTTTTTTATTCGTTATCAATATTGCCTTCAAAATCTTCAATGATTAAAAAATATTATTTGTATGGTAATTGTGCTAGTTGTTGGCAGTTTTGTATATTTTTTTAAATACCTTCCACTCAATTTGAGGGCTTTGAAATTTTAGCACAAAAGAGATTCTTAACCAACCATTTTTGTCTAAAATTATTAAAACTCTCAAATGAGTGAAACATATTATAAAAAAGCAGCAAACACCTGCCGATAATTGTGGCAAGTATGCCGATAACTAGTACAATTACCATATATGAACTATTATGGGGGTACAAGTAATCCAAATGTTTTTTTATTACGTGGGAAATGCACCACGATCTTTGTACAAAAATCACTAAAATTTCTGCTGATTTTCAAAAACAGTAATTTATGTTACAAAGATGACCGATATTTCCTGTAAACATAAGCATCAATTAGTCTTCTACTAATGATCAACTTCACAAATTTGATTGAAGTTAATCGTATTAACATGTGGAATATTGATAGTAAAATTTTATGTAATTATAATGAACAGTGTAAAAATATTGATAATTTATATATAAAAAAAATCGCGAAGTTTGTGACACTATATGTATTTTTTTATTTAGTGAGCAAATAACATTTATTTACTCAATCATTTATTATAAGATAAACAAAAATTCTATTGAAATTACCAGAATGTAGTTACATAACTACATTATCTTTTAAATCACACAGAAAATTTATTATTATTATCTATTATTTTTTTGTTAAAAAAAAAATTTATTTCTTTACAGTATTTTGTACAGAGAAATGTTTTTATTCACAAAATTATTTTACATTAAAGTACAAAATTTACATGATTGAAATAACAGCAATTTTTAAATTAAAACTTTTTAAATATCAATTGTTGAAATGTCTTAAAATATTAATGCTGTTCGTAAACCCTGTTTCCTTGCTCAAAAGAAAAAAAAAAAAAAAAAAAAGCGCAATTCCATTTAAAAAGCTTCAGGTGATCTTCATTTTTTGGGGTTTGGGACACGAAAAACAGGGTTTATAAACATCATTAGGCTAATGTCTTCAAAAAAAAAAAAAAAAAAGTAACATAAAAAGAAGTAACGAGTTAAGTGTTATGATCACAAAGTAAAAACTTTTAATTGACTAATAAAGAAGAAAATGTTTTAAGTTCGACTTTACGTCATTTCAATCACATCTGCGCCCATTTCAATTTTCAACGTACACACATGCAAGAAGTTGATGTTAAAGTCAGCTTTAAAACACTTCTTTACAAGTCAATAGTGGGTAAAAATAAAAAATAAAATAAAAAAGAACACATTAATAATAGATCTAAAGTCTTCAGAATTAATTACATAAAACCTTTAATTACGATAATACATCTTGTTTATCTTACAGAAAAATCTTTATTTACATATAATTTTATGTAACTTTTTTTTTTTAACAAAATTAAATTAAAAAACTGATCACATGATATTAAAATACATTTACATATTTTTACCTCTTGAATTTTAGCATGTTTATATTTCTAGTACCAAGTTTTTCTAATTAAAACAAGCATTTTTTTTTCTTAATTAATTTTTATTTTCAGAGAGATAAAAAATATGTAAATACTCCTTTACTTTAAAATTAGAACTTTGAAAAGTGTGATTTTTTAGATTTTTTCTTTTTGTCTCCTGATTTTGATACATAAGATGGAGATTGATGTTGCAATGCTGTATTATCATGCATTGGTGGTGGACCTTGTGGTAAAGGAGGTACAAATTGTGAACTTCCTCCCCTACTAGAACTTGGACTGTTTTTCTCTACAACCATCTTGGCAGCATTTAATATTTGTGACACGGGGCAGTTTTGGTTGTAAGAGAAAGCAGGACTTGCAGGGGGATAGTTAGGTGTGTACTGAGGTGTTTGGTAAGGTGGATAGGGAGAAGCAGGTGGCAAAGGAGGTTGACTAGGAGGTGGAGGTGGGATGGTTTCGTTGTTTGCTGGTACTGGGGTTAGAGCTGAAACAAAGAAAATGTTGTATCATTGTGATGAGTGCTATAAATATACAAGAAAGTAAGCTATCGTACTTGAATATGATAACTATAAAGGGGTAGTCTACTACGGCTTTTATAATATGGATCATCGTGCTATTAAACCGCCTGAAAACGCGATCTAAAATTTTTAAATAATACACTGAAAGCAAACGCAGTTACAGCGACTTTGAGCCTAACAGCGACAACTTGCTCTCACGCTAGTTTGTTGCAAGCGAGAGTTCCTCTTATTATTATTAGGCTATTATTATTATTTTTGTCCATTATGATGATCTGTAGACGTAAAAACATATTTTACATACATAAATTTAACGAACTGTATAAAACGCAAAAATAATAGTAACTCTTGATCGTGCCAATGTGCATGAGAGTAAGTTGTGGCTGTGACATAGGTTTGGAGTCACTGTAACGGCTTTTGCTCTCAGCGGGTTAATAATTAAAATTTTGAGATCGCGTTTTCGGGAGGTTTAATAACACGGTGATCACGATCACTATTAAAAGAGACTATCCCTTTAAGAAGAAAGGATAGAGGAAACCAACCAGCAAGGGTAAATATGTTGCTAGCATAGAGAATAACAAAACAGATTCATAGCTTAATTGTTTAGAAAGTAAAAACCATTTCGGTTTGACTGTATTATCAAAGGAGAGGATAGAAAACCAAAACTGTGCCATCAAGATCTTCACCTAGCTATTATCATGGTAAGGCTCTTGTTGGTTTTCCTTTTTTTTTTCCCCCTTTGATAATACAGTAAATAGATTTGTAGCTTTTGGTACAATATTTCCACAAAAACAGAGAATGTCTTTGTTTGTCAGTGTTAATTAGAGAGAAACCATGAATGAAGGCTCTGCTAACGTTACGTTACGTGGTTACGTATAGGCATGCAAATTATCTGCTGTATCAAAATCACTTGAAAAGATCATTCATAGTTTCTCTGCGTCTGTATAGACTGCACACACCCACACCCACCCACCCACACATACTTTTTTTTTCTTGGAGTTCAGTGCCAAAAACTAACCAATGTGTTAGTTTTCTTGTATCTGTGTGTGCTAGCACAATTTTTATTGACCTATGGGATTCTCTTTACTATCGTTAGCCCCTTATTAGTTTTCTCTATCCCTTTCTTTTATATTATCAACCTAAACGGGATGACTTACTTGCCTAAATTTTGTATTAAAATAGCCGACTTAATTAAAAAAAAAAAAAAAAAAAAAATCTAAATGTTGTCAATAAAAAAGAAATTGATGAAAATCAAGACTACTTAAAACATATAATAAAAACATTCCATGTTGGATCCTAATGCAGTGTTAGAACAATTTTAACAGGATGATTAAACTGTGCTCACACTCGTAGCTGCAATCAATCTACTCACCAGTATAAGTACCAGTCGTCTGATGAAAGAAGTACCCTGCAGTTGCTGCAGCTTGGAATTGTTGATAATACTGCTTGAGGTATGCTGGGGGAGAACCAGGTGGGGGTGCAGGGGGAGGGGCAACATCATCTTCAGTTTCTCCTTCGTCCTCTGCATCTTCAGGAGGTGGCAGTGGAGCAGCTACACTCTGACGTACAATCTTCACCTGAACACATAATATTAGTGTTGTATTTTTTTAAACTGGTTACAGGATGGCAAACTACTACATTTTAAGTTAACAGTTTTCTTGTGGGTATTTATAATCTTGATAAACAAATAGAACACAATTTGAAGAGAAAGTAATTAGTGCCAATTCAAAGTTTAAAATTGAATTTAAACAAGGAGAAGCATACCTATTGAAACAATATTATTACAGTACATCAATGCACAAATAAATTTACGTTCCCCCCCCCCCCCTTCAGAACCAAACAACAATTACTTAAAATTTAGAATAAAAAAAACATAACTCAATTCAAGTATAAATATGATATTGTAATACAGTAATAATGTTGTTGCCATTTTTTTTTTAATTTAAATTTTTTAACATAGATGGACATTTCAGGTTGGTAATTAAAGAAAATATGCAAATCTTATACTTCAATTTATTTACCTTGACTTTCTTCTTCTTGTGTCTCTTGACATCACCAGCTTGAGTATCAGCAACAGTCTTGGTGAACCTCTTCTCCTTGGGCAGTTTACGTGGAGGGGGAGGAGGGGAGGGCATGTCCTCACCACCAGAGGGGGAGGTACCTTCACCAGGTCGCACGCCATCAGCAAAGGTCACTGACTTACGTGACTCTGCACTCAACATTACTTCAAGAGGTTTCTCTCTGTCAATCATAAAATACAATATTTATACCTTTTTTTTTTCTTTCTTTCTTCCCCTTTTCTATTTTAGTTATTATCAAAGCCAGTGTCCAGGCAATTTTAAATAGAAAGAAACGTGGAAACTAATTTAGCCTTTTGTGCAAACATCACAACTGAATTTATTGTGTGAAAGCATATTAATATATTGACTTGAGAAATACAGATTTTTCCAAAAATAATTGAGGCTATAATTATGAAATTCAAATGTGGTGATTCAAAGGTCTAATTAAAAATTAAACACACTTGAAACAAATTTAATTTTAAATAGAGCAAGACCTACTGTGTGTACTGTAGCCCACTAACTTTAATGTTGAGAAGAAAAACATTTACTGCAAATGGAAGTGTACTAACGGGAAACACTAGTGATACTAAAGAATGCAACACTGACATTTTTATAAATAAAAATGCTTCTGTAAAAAAAAAAAAATAATAAAAAAAATTAAAAATACAAAAAGTTTGTTACTCACCTAAATCCAGGAGATACAAGGATACCCTTGTCAACAGGAGGTAGTGAAATAGGCTTGAGAGGTTCACGTCGGTGATATTTGATAGGTGGAGGTGTTCTCATCACCCTAGGTGCTCTCATTTCTACTTCTTTCTCTTCTCCTGGTACCTCAGACATTGCCTCCTGAAACACAAAACATTGCTTATAAATACTGTACAGGTACTTCTTTACTTAAGGATTACTTTCTGCAAACAAAGAGTTGTGCACCTAATTGAGTGCTACATTTTCTAAAATTATTCCCAACATTACTATTAATGAATAAAATGG
This sequence comes from Ecdyonurus torrentis, assembly GCA_949318235.1. Lineage (NCBI taxonomy): Eukaryota > Metazoa > Arthropoda > Insecta > Ephemeroptera > Heptageniidae > Ecdyonurus > Ecdyonurus torrentis. The sequence goes on along the minus strand of OX439134.1, from coordinate 3,685,694 downwards.
TAAAGTAATCAATTTAAGGAAAAAACCATCGCGGTTAGGATCAATGATAAAGAAAAGGATAGAAAAACCAGCAAGGGCCTTACCACAGTAGAAGTTCTATGGAGAGGTCGAGGTCTTGCATGGCACAGTATAATGTTATAAAAGTTTCTTTATAACTTGAGAGCTTTCGTCATATGATAATGACATTATCAATCAAAAGAGAAAATTACTTGAGCACATCACTGAGCAGTGTCTTGTCTTGTACTGCCGTGTTATGCTCTTGCTGGTTTGGAGTTGGTGGAGAGGGGTGGGGGTGGAGTAGGGAATCTGGGAAGGAGTGTGAATGAGTGAGGGAAGGAGTGAGTGAGGGAAAGGGAAAAGGTGGGGAGGGGAGCGGGAATAGGGTATATTTTTGAAATATGTTAGCGAATATTAAGTCCAGGCAGCCCTTGGGCTTTTCTGGATCTTAATATATGTTGATATGCTAATTCATATTGTCGTAATGTCGCATAGTTGGCTGGGCCCGGAATAGTGCGAAGTATTGTTGATTTATAACATAATTGGAAATTTGATATGCCATGAGAGGCCGCATGTTCAGCCACAGGTTTTTCCATCTCATTGTTTTTTACGGATTGTCTGTGGCCATTCATGCGGTCTCTCGCTTTTTGTGTGGTTAAGCCTATGTAAAATGCTTGACATTTTTCCTGTTGGCCTGTGGTGGGGTTGGTGGTATATTGGGTACATTCAAGTTTGTAGATTACGTTTTCTGATGTGCATGTATTGTGGCCGTGGATAGGGTATGTAAGGTTGGTGACGGGACTTGTAAACGTTTTGCTGGGGATTTGAGTGATGCATGTATCGCATCTCCTTCCTCTGTTGCTCTGTTTGCCGTTGTTTTGACAGGGGAAAGATCCACTAGGTAGGGGCTTAGGTTTTGGTGTGGGATCAGTATGGGATAAGATTGCTTTAATATTTGGTGGTTGACGGAATGCTATTGGTGGTATTTTTGGTAACAGTAGGTTTGTTTCAGTGGTGGCTAGAATGGGGTGTGCATATTGTAACATCTGTCTGATTTCTTTTTCTAATTTGGGGTGATACGTTGTGATGAAGGGTCGGATAGATTGATTGTCATTATTTGTTTTATTTTGGTCACAAGGTGTTTTGTCGCCCAAACTAAATCTATTGGCAGCTTTTGCTATTTGTTTCTCCACCAGGTGCTTGGGGTAGCCTCTGGTGGAGAAAGCTGTAGTTATGCTGTCAATATATTTAGATTTGGTTTGGTCTGTGTTTGGGATGCGGTTGCCTCGGCATGCTAAGCTAAAGGTTTTACCTAAAATCCACAAACCCGGCAACCCTGGACGACCCATCATATCTAGCTACAACTCGCCAACTGAACGTATATCCGCCTTAGTAGACCATTACCTCCAACCTATGGTTAAATCACTACCCTCCCACATAAAAGACACCACCCACTTCCTAGAAATAATTAAAAATGACATTCCTCAACCACTACCCCCTGACTGGCTCCTGGTGACCATTGACGTAACGTCCCTCTACACCAACATCAATCACCTCATGGGTATTAGAGCCGTTGAACACTATTTAGAGAAACGACCTAAGCCCCATGTCCCCACCACTGGATTCCTCTTACAACTGGTGCGGTTTATACTTCAACGCAACAACTTTCACTTCATGAATGAACACTACGAGCAGAAGTGTGGTACGGCTATGGGCACAAGGATGGCCCCATCTTATGCTAACCTTACCATGGGTCTGCTCGAGTGTGAGTTCATGGGGAGACAGAAGTATAAACCGCACCTATGGAAGAGATTCATAGACGATATATTCATGGTTTGGCAACATGGCATCGGCCCACTTCATGAATTCCTAGATGAACTCAACAAATTCTCCTGCCTAAAATTCACTCACTCCACATCACCTAATTCAGCCACCTTCCTCGATGTTGACATCAACATTGATGACGGTAAACTTATCACCTCAATCCACATAAAACCTACTAACCACATGCAATACCTCCACTACAATAGCTGTCACCCCCCGAGGACTATCCGCTCCATTCCCTTTAGCTTAGCATGCCGAGGCAACCGCATCCCAAACACAGACCAAACCAAATCTAAATATATTGACAGCATAACTACAGCTTTCTCCACCAGAGGCTACCCCAAGCACCTGGTGGAGAAACAAATAGCAAAAGCTGCCAATAGATTTAGTTTGGGCGACAAAACACCTTGTGACCAAAATAAAACAAATAATGACAATCAATCTATCCGACCCTTCATCACAACGTATCACCCCAAATTAGAAAAAGAAATCAGACAGATGTTACAATATGCACACCCCATTCTAGCCACCACTGAAACAAACCTACTGTTACCAAAAATACCACCAATAGCATTCCGTCAACCACCAAATATTAAAGCAATCTTATCCCATACTGATCCCACACCAAAACCTAAGCCCCTACCTAGTGGATCTTTCCCCTGTCAAAACAACGGCAAACAGAGCAACAGAGGAAGGAGATGCGATACATGCATCACTCAAATCCCCAGCAAAACGTTTACAAGTCCCGTCACCAACCTTACATACCCTATCCACGGCCACAATACATGCACATCAGAAAACGTAATCTACAAACTTGAATGTACCCAATATACCACCAACCCCACCACAGGCCAACAGGAAAAATGTCAAGCATTTTACATAGGCTTAACCACACAAAAAGCGAGAGACCGCATGAATGGCCACAGACAATCCGTAAAAAACAATGAGATGGAAAAACCTGTGGCTGAACATGCGGCCTCTCATGGCATATCAAATTTCCAATTATGTTATAAATCAACAATACTTCGCACTATTCCGGGCCCAGCCAACTATGCGACATTACGACAATATGAATTAGCATATCAACATATATTAAGATCCAGAAAAGCCCAAGGGCTGCCTGGACTTAATATTCGCTAACATATTTCAAAAATATACCCTATTCCCGCTCCCCTCCCCACCTTTTCCCTTTCCCTCACTCACTCCTTCCCTCACTCATTCACACTCCTTCCCAGATTCCCTACTCCACCCCCACCCCTCTCCACCAACTCCAAACCAGCAAGAGCATAACACGGCAGTACAAGACAAGACACTGCTCAGTGATGTGCTCAAGTAATTTTCTCTTTTGATTGATAATGTCATTATCATATGACGAAAGCTCTCAAGTTATAAAGAAACTTTTATAACATTATACTGTGCCATGCAAGACCTCGACCTCTCCATAGAACTTCTACTGTGGTAAGGCCCTTGCTGGTTTTTCTATCCTTTTCTTTATCATTGAAATGGTAAAGTAAAAATAAAAATATCAATAACTCCAATAAAAAAATAACAACTAGTTGGAAAGGCTTTTTTTTTTTTTTTTTTCCCCCAATGAATTGCAGGTTACAAAACGAAAAGACAAAATATTAAAAGTTACATTAAATAATTATAATCAATATAGAAGAAAAGGATAGAAATACCAGCATCCTTTTATTTGATATTAATGCTAACTGGGACAGATTTGTTCCTTAAATTGATTAAATAATTTTAAGAAAGTAAATTACCGTAATAAATATCATTAAATTCTAAAATTATTATACAAACAAAAAAATTCACCAATAACTAGCTTTAAAGCCCTTGTCAACTTACTTTTTTATCATTTAGAATATGTACTAGATTAATAATTACCATACCTTATTATCCATGAATTAGACACCATCACGTTGATTTTGTATTTATTTTCATTTTGACTGTTATATCACGTATCTGACGTCACAATGTACCGCCGCCAATCACAGTCACTGCTCTGGTTACGTGACAAATTTAAGCCCCTCCCTCAAGTTCTTTACCCGTATCACGGTCCCTTCTGTACATTTTGACGTCAGATACGTGACATAACAGTCAAAATGAAAATAAATACAAAATCAACGTTTTGGTGTCTAATTCATTGATAGTAAGGTATGGTAATTATCAATCTAGTATTCTATATGATAAAAAAGTAAGTTGACAAGGCCTTTAAAGTCATGCAACTGAATACCATTGACGTAATAGTTTAGTATTTGTTTCTCAGATAGTTATTATCGACATAGCAGTTCTGCAAAATCAACTGACCACGAGCACAGCTCACACCTGAATATAAATATGAAGTTACCTGAATAAGCCTCAGCTCCTCGGCATCAATATCATTATCATTGTTCTCTTCAGTTTTCTCCCCTGCACTTGGTACATCTGCCCATGCTTTGTTAGCTTCCTTCAGTCTTTGAGCCAGTCTTGCTTTGCGTCGCTCCGATCTCTCTTTGTGACGACGTTCCTTGTCTTGCTTGCGCTTCTCTTTCTTTTTACGATGCTCTTCTGCAGCGGCAGCAGCGGCTACACACAAGTCAATTGTTACATTATTTCATGTTCTTTAGCATTATATACCTCAGTAAGTAAGTAAGTAAGCAAGTAAGTAAGCAAGTAAGTAAGTAAGTAAGTAAGTAAGTAAGTAAGTAAGTAAGTAAGTAAGTAAGTAAGTAAGTAAGTAAGTAAGTAAGTTTGTAGATGTTAAAGATTAAATGAATTGACATAATAGGCTATATAATTTAATATGGCTAGTTTAAGCTGACAAAAGTTTAAGAACAAGGCTGTGGCATCCACTGCGTTTTCTCATTAAAGATAGTATAGTATGGTTATGGGTTACCTGTACAAATCGTTCTCAAACTTTTGCCCAGAGATGTAACTTACTGTCACATATAAATGAAAATAGAGAGTACTGGTAGTGGTTTATACAATAAATTCACTTTAAAAGAATGCTTAGAATTGAGACATACTGAGAGAGAGAGAGAGAGTTACAAAGGACAATTTAATCTCCTACCTGCTGCAGCAGCTGCTTCTGATTGCTTTGTATCAGGAGGCGATGGAGGTCTTGCAGGAGGTACAGGTAAAGGCATAGGTAACAATGGAGCCTTGCCTTGCACAGCAGTAGGTACCACCTGCAGAATGTTGCCAACCTAAAAATATAACAACAGATCATTATATATCAGGAACATGAGAATAATAACATTAATAAGCAAGTAGCATTTTGAATTACAACTTTTCTATGAATTTATGCAATAACAGGAGCAATAGAAATTCTGATGGACTTATTTTTTAATTAGCTACTTAAAGGTAGTCAATGATGCCTTTTTTAACAGTTATTATCATGCTATTAAACCTCCTGAAAACGCGATCTCAAAATTTAATTATAAACATGCTGAGAGCAAAGGCCGTTTAACGACCCCGAACCTACGTCACAACTACAACTTGCTCTCACACTAGCTTGGCATAAGCTAGATTTACTCTTGTTTTTGCTTAATTTATTTTACTACATATCTGTAGCCGTAAAAACATTTTTTATATATAAAATATTACGTCAAGTAGCGATAGCAAATATATTAAGAGTAACGGAGTAACTCAAGCATGCGTCAAACTAGCATGAGAGCAAGTTGTAGCTGTGACGTAGTTTCAGGGTCGCTAAACAGCGTGTGCTCTTAGCGCGTTATTAATTAAATTTTTAAGATTGTGTTTTCGGGAGATTTAACAACACGATGGTCACTATTAAAGAAGCCATTGTTGACGACTCCTTTAAGATTCTGTCATACATTTGACAATAGGATTATATTATCTTTTTACATTGGATGAGATATGCAAACTCACACCAACCTGTGAGCTTGCCAAGTGCAAGTATTTAATGACATGAATATATTTTCTTTATTATATTTGTTGTTATTGTTTACCTGAAGTACATGGCTAGCAGATGGATGAGGATGCATCATTGGTTGAGCTTGAGGAGGCAAAGCAATCGGTGCAGGTGCTCCGTGCACGACAGGAACCAAGTTCTTTGGTACATCTTCAGAGGGCACTACTTGTAGTACATTGCCAACCTGGAAGAAAATTTAACGTACAATTTAGTTATCTGTAGAAATCATCATTATTTCTAAACAATAGCAAACATTTAGTAAGTAAGGAGTTGACAAAGACTTTTAAATGTACTCATGCTAATTAAAAAAAAAAAAAAAAGAAGAAGAAGAAGAAGAAGAAGGGGGGGGGGGTTATCACAAATAGTGAAAATTTAAAATATACCAATTTACAATCTAAATTACAGTTACAAAAATAATTATGTAGTTTCTTTCAATGTCGCAATCCAATGTTGTAGGAAACAACATAATGCATCTCGTTTGTGTGCAAAATGTGTAACTCATTTCTAAACTTAATGTAAATGGCACTAGACTAAAAAAAAAAAAAAAAAAAAAAAAAAAAAAAACAGCGATAGACATTTTTTACTTACAGTGACAAAAAAAAAACGAGATACACAATTTGTTTTCACTGATGAAAAACGAGATACACGTATATTGTTCACTACAACATCAAAACATTATTACTTATTATCAGTTATCACTCTATCAGAATTAAAAAAAAAAAAAAAAGGATTTAGTTGTTAATAAGTAAAATAGAAATTTGTCCCTAGTAAAATTATTAGATTTATCATCAAACGTGACGAGACAAGTGTTGCGTAACAAGATTTTAAAATACCAATTGTATAATAAAAAACACGAAATTACTGAATTTCTTTCACTTATCAAAACAATATTAATAATTGTGAAGAACACATTTAAAAAGTTATCTGCTGACAATATTTTGATTCATTACCAAAATGTCCAAATGTACACCTATGTTAACAAATATTTAAAATAACAATACTGTATTTGTACTATTGATATAGGTACTATAAAATATACCTGATTACCTGATTTGGATAATAATAAATCTGAAATTATATTCAAATATTAGTTTAGAATTTTTAATTGATTACAAAATTTGATAGAGAAAACACATAAGATTGTAAAAATTGGGGATTGACTGAATTTTAAATTAAATAATAAAAGCAAATTTCTAAAAAAATTATCATTTTTGTTAATTTATAATTCTTATGCTATTCTAAAAATAATAAAAAATAAATAAATAAATAAATAAAAAAAAAAAAAAAAGTAACGCGATTTTTTTTAACAAAAAAAAATATTAAAATATAAAAGAAAGGTTTTTCTTACCTGCACAACTCTAGAACTAGCAGCTGCCCCTTGATGTCCAATAAATGCTTCAGGATTATCCCAGTTTGTATCCTGTTTTGTTTGAACTTGTATCAAACTACTAGTTGACGTTGACTGCTTATCAAAACCATAATTAGGATCAAACTCCGCCCCTTCAGGTTGATAATACTGATAATATTGCTGAGGATACTGTTGATATGCCTGTGTATGTTGATAAACAGGTATTTGTTGAGGGGGTGGTAAGTCTTTTTTAAGCTGAACTCCTAGTTCTAGTTCAATTCTATCGTCTAGCGAAATCCTCTTAGGAGACCTAACTTCCTCCTCTTCTGGCGCATAATTACCATAATAATTTTCACCAGGGTAACGTTGTTGTTTATCATAATAATTCCTATGATAATCAGGATCTTCCAATTTACTTGACGATACTAATTCTGAGTCACTGATAGTAGAATCTGCTACAGAACGTTTAAGTCCAACTAATGGGGATGAACTTGGTGAACTTAGGTCCATATCAGCTTCTCCAGAAGTTGTAGGTTTATCCCAGCGTGAAGGATAGTGTTCTGATGGAATGGGTTGTAGGTCGTTGTATCTACGATAATCTGGTGGCGGACTGTAGCTACCCGAGTTACGTCTACGTCGTCTGGGAGACGGGGAGCGAGGTTTACGCATATCACGCGGTGATGGGGAGCGTGGCTTGCGCATGCCTCTTGGCGAGGGAGAGCGGGGTTTCCGCATACCTCTTGGAGAAGGTGACCTAGGTCGGCGTATTCCTCTTGGCGATGGAGAACGTGGTTTTCGCATTTCACGTGGACTCGGGGAGCGCGGTTTGCGCATCTCGCGAGGTGAAGGTGACCTAGGTTTGCGCATATCTCTTGGTGATGGTGAACGGGGTTTGCGCATTTCCCTAGGGCTTGGTGATCTTGGTTTGCGCATCTCACGAGGTGATGGAGACCTAGGTTTGCGCATATCCCTTGGGCTTGGAGATCGAGGTTTGCGCATGTCGCGAGGTGACGGCGATCTTGGTTTACGTATATCACGTGGACTTGGAGATCTTGGTTTGCGCATATCTCTCGGAGATGGAGAGCGAGGTTTGCGCATTTCTCTTGGACTGGGTGACCTAGGTTTTCTAATATCACGTGGCGACGGTGACCTCGGCTTTCTCCTATGTTTAGGCGGTGATCTTGACCTGCGACCTCCTCTTCTTGGAGAAAGTGGTGACTTATGCCTCGGAGGTGTTCTAGGACGTCTAGCGCCAGGTGAAAGTGGCTTACGACCAAACTCAGGACTTGGACTTCTCCTAGACCACCGTCTAGGGCTTGAATTACGTCTTGGACTTAGAGACTCTGGTGGAGTTTTAGGACGAATTGGTGGAGTTCTTGGTCTAAATGCCGGACTTTTTTGTGGACTTTTTGGTCTATCTGGGCTCCTATAACGATTTCTATCAGGAGATGGCGTTCTTGGTTTACGTACTGGACTTTTATTACGAGAATGGTCATTTCTGTTGCGAGCTGGACTTCTGTTTCTATCAAGACTTCTTGGTTTTGGACTCCTTTGTCTTGGACTTCTTCCCCTTGGACTCCTTCTATCAGGACTTCTGCCTCTTCTAAATTTATTTCGTTCAGGAGTCCTGGAACGACCTCTCCTTCTATCCCTACTGTCCGACCGTCTAATTTTTCTATCCGGACTATCCAACCTCTTAGGCCTACGCTCTTGACTATCAGATCTTCTTGGTCTTCTATCTGGGGACGATTTGCGATCAGGAGCTCTAAAACTGGGAGTCCTAGAACGATTTCTATTGGATTCACTGAGCTTACGAGGACTCTTAGAACGTTCTTTGTTGGACTTTCGATCAGGACTCATAAACCTTTCATTAGAAGGTATATTATCAGGAGTATTTTCCTGATCATTTGATTCCACAGGAGGTCCCCATCTTGATTCTTGTTTATCAGGACTTTTCTTTCTTGATGATTTTAGCTTTCTGTCAGTTGGTTCCGAAGTGAATAAGGATAATCTGATTTCTTTTTTATTTGAAGGAACAGAAATATCAGACTTTAACATATCAAGAGGCGCAATACCTTCTAAGAATGGCTCATATTTAATGAGATCAGGAACAGTAGATTTCTCTTGTAACGGGGGTACAAAACTAATACTCGGAGTAACGGAGATTTCATTTGCAATATCATTATCATCTTTACTTTTAGTACTTTCGAAACTTTCATCTAAAAATTCAGGATGTATTGCAACTTTTTTCAATTTATACTTAACACTCATTGGTTTAAATTCAATTTTTGCAGGTGTAAGAGATACTTTAGGTATAATTGGTGTAACTTTAGGTAATTGTGCAATTGGTGCTGTTGCAGGTAAAGGTGGTAATGGAGGTGAATTTGGGGTAATATGATGAACCACAATAGGTGGAGGTGGTACTGGTTGTGGCATCGGTATTTGATATAACATTTGAGGTAATGTCATCAAATTAGGACTTTTAGATTCTGGTAATGATTGCAGTGACATAGAACTATCCCAATCACCATCGTGCATTGTAGAAGTGGAGGATTTAAGTGGTTGTAAATCTTCTACGTCATCTGATGAATCGTGAGAAGAAATTTGTGAAGGTGAATAAACATCAGGTTTTTGTTTTAGAGGCGAATCCATTTTTTTAATTACTGTAATTATTTTTTGTTGTAGTGACGGTGGTGAATTAGGTGGTAATGGTATGCTTACATTGATACTTTCTTCTGGTAATGATGTAGACTTCTCAGCCAAATCTCCACCTTCAATAAGAGATATAGATTGTACTAAATCTGTTGAATTATTATTATTAATAATATTACTGATAGGGGTGCAAGAAGTTAAACTATTAACACTTACACTGTTATTATGTGGACTTCTTTTCTTATTACGTTTCTTCTTTCTTTTTTTCTTACGTTTTTTCTTATCTCCTTGAGATGAACTAGATGAAGAAGATGAAGTTGATGATGATGATGGACTGGACCCACAAATAGAATCTAATTTAAAATCATCTTTAAAATCTAATGTCATTTCTTCTTCTTCTCCACTAGAACTCACTTCTTTTTTATTTTTAGTCTCTAATTTTTTATTCTTTTCATCATTTTTATTTGATTTATTATTTGTATTTTCATCACCGCTATCTTCAGATTCTGAACTTTTTTTCTTATTTTTTTCATTACGAGATTTAGATTTTTTACTTGTTTTTTCAACAGATTCATCTCTATGTTTATTTTTGTTCTTTTCTTCACCTTTACCTTGTTTTTTGCTCTTACTTTCATCCTCTGACTCAGCATGTTTTTTAGATTTCTTTATGTCGTCTTTACTAGATTTTTTATCTTTATTTTTATCACTTTTAGAATGTTTTTTACTTGGTTTTACTTTTTCTTCTTCTTCTTCTACTTCGTCTGACTCGCTCTCTTTTTCTTTTTCTTTGTCCTTTTTCTTAGATTTAGATTTTGGCTCTTCTGAATTTTCCTCTTCCTTTTTCTTCTTTTTAGATTTCTTTTTAGGTTTCTCTTCTTCACTACTGCTGTCCTCTGAAGAACTTACAACTTTAGACTTTTTGTTCTTTTTTGATTTTGATTTCTTCTTATGTTTTTTCTTGGATGATTCTATTTCTTCATCTTCTTCATCAGACGATTCTTGCTTTCTCTTCTTTTTCTTTTTCTTTTTATCAGTTTTCTTTTTCTTTGCTGGTGGTTCTTCTGTAGTTTCTTCCTTATGCCGTTTATCTTTCTTTTTCTTTTCTCCCGACTTTCTCTTCCTTGACTTTTTCTCTTCCTTCTCCTCTTCAACTTCCATCACCTCTTCCTTCACCTCCTCTTTATCAATCTCTTCTTCTTCATCTCCTACTACAGTTTTCATAAACTCCTCATATTCACTAACTAATTTCTTTTCTTTAGGCTTTTCTTTTACTTCTAACTTTCCTTTGACAGAACCCTGCTCTGAATCGTAATCACTATCCCATTTAGATCGAACTACTTCGTCGTTACTATTCTTAACTTCTGTTATATTTTTAGGAGATTCTACTATTAAATTCAAACTAGCTAATGTGGATACCTGATCATCTTTAGTCATCCAATCACGTTCAGGTTTTTTAGGACTTGAAATAACTTCTTCTTCTGATTGGTCATCACCTTCATATGATACTTGTAATGCTACAAGACCAGTTGATTCAATTTCTCCTTTTACTACAGATTTAGATATGAATTCTTTCATGATATCTACTACATCAGGTGGCTCAGAGTTGAAAAGGTCATCTCGTGATTTATAATATCCAGCAACTGCAGTTGGATTTTCACAAAATGTTACACTTGGACGACACTTAGTATATTTTATTAAACGCTGTGGAAATTCTTTCTCGGGATTTTTTACTCCTATTGCTATGAATGGTTGAATCACTTTAGGTTCTGGTGATGTAGAATGACGTGATTTTGATGTACTACGTGATCTTCTCTTACCATCACTACGACTCTTGCCATGACGTTTTCTATCTCGTGATCTGTGAACAATAAGCCCCAATACCAAACATAGTGTCAGTAAAGCACTGACAAGCATGCTAATTTTTATATAATATCTAAAATTAAGCCTTAAAACAATGTCTAGTTAAAACTCCTATGTAAATTATTATATTCTGTAAAATATACAAAGAAAATAACTTGACAAATTGCCAGTGAGCCATTACACTTCAGTATTTAATTTTATATCTGTAGGAAAGAAAAAAACTTTGCTTCTTCAATTCCTTTTAATTTTAACACTAGCCAACTTCCAGTTACCTGTTAATCTCAGGTAAGGCTCTACCTGTATCAATGATTAAGCATCTTAAATAAATACAGCTATAGTTCCGCACTGTTAATACCGACGATTAAAAAATAAATATAAAATTCACAAAAAACATTATGAAATTAAATGTAATGAAAAAAATATGCAAATCATATGTAAAGGCATCTTATTAATAATACCTATAGATAGCTTTTTGTGCTAAAAACACATAAATGATAGCTAATAATAATAATACTGTAATCAAAACAACTTTAAAACGACTGCATTGTAAAAATGACTCTTGCTTTAATACATGATCGCATTGAGTAAAAATTTATTTGTTTTCTTAAGCTACCCTAACACTCAAACATTTAAAAAGTTAAAAGATCCTACCTGCTTCTGCTACGTCGCTTGCTGCTCTTATTGTCCGAGGCAGACGTCACCGAGGCAGACGATGACGACGTCATTTGTTTCTTGAGACGTCGCACATCATCTACTTGCAAGTTGTTCTCCTTCATTTGCACCCAGCTGCTGGGTAGCTCCTGTCACATTATAAACAACATCAAATTATAATTTATATAGCATTGTCATGTGAAGAGACTAATTTATTTTATTGCGCGTTGCTCATTCTTAAAAGATTAGCTTTTAACACATGATATTATGTCTATTATCCCACATTAAAATTTTTCAAGTCTCACAAGTGCAGTAATTTTCTAAAAGAAAACTTTAAAAGTATGATTACACAATGCTAAGGTATTAGAAATTAGGTGTCCAATGTGTTTTTTCCGCGCGGCCTACGATTGGCTGGCGCGCTTCACTGTTAAGTCCCATTGTAATTTATTATATTATGATATTTTAAGATCAGTTAATACTATCACTACTGCATCTGCAAAAAATTAAATTAGATACTCGTGAGTTATAATGATTATGCATGATTATTCAGGTACTGAGCAAAAACAAAAACTACATTTTTATTAAAAAAAAAAAAAAAAATATTATTTATAAACATACAACCATGAGTATGGTATGACACACACAAAAGTCAAATATGCATAACAATCACCAATTTACACAAAAGCGCAGACAAACTTACCCAATCACTGGAACATGTTGAGAATGATGGTGAACAATACTCTATAAACTACATACCAATCAGTCAATATACATGCATTTTTGTTATATTAAAATAAGCAGGTATCTTTAGGTTTCTACTTTCAAAAAAATTAATAAGAAAAAATTATGTTAGATGCTCTTCAGGACTATCATCAATAAAAACAATATATCATTTTCAAATCAATATTAATATGTATGTGAAGACTGCTTATTATTTGAAGGTGTAACAAATACAAAATCGCGATCTTTTATACTGTCGCGCTAGTGAAAGAATAAGACTGAAAATTGCGTTTAAAGCAATACGCGACTGTACTTTACAACAAACTTCAGGTAATTGCGAGCTTTATTCTATCATTGGCGCGATTTCTGTGAAGACAACTAACAACTTTTCATCTTTTACTGCATGGATTAAGAAAAAAAAAACTATTCATGCATTTTCTTGATCATTTTTAAAAAATCATCTAGTCGACCTACTGTAGATAATAATAATGTAAGTAATGTAGAAACCTGTTTTAAAAGCCACAATACAGAAAAAAATATGGTCAAGAAATGGAACACAAAATGCAGTTAACAAAAGAAATAATTTTAGTACACACCTGCAGTGGAGGAGGCACTGCCTTAACTTCTGTAGTCTTTTCTTTACTGCTCGCTCTACGTTCTCTACTGTGCTCCGAGCTCCTACGTTGTTGTCTCTCAGGGCTTCGTTTCTGACTACGTTCTGGTGTTCTACGAGTCTGACGTTCTGAGCTACGTCTTTGTTGTTGACGTTCTGCACTTCTACGTTGAATACGTTCTGCGCTCCGACGTGATTGGCGTTCCGAGCTTCGCAGTTGTGTACGTTCAGAGCTTCTACGCTGCTGCGTACGTTCAGAACTCCTTCGTTGTGGACGTTCTGATTGTCTTTCTGCGCTGCTCTTTCTGCGGGAACGACGTTTTTCTTCATTTTCACTCTCCCTGCTTGTCTCTTTTACCTGGAACATAAAAGTTATTGGGTAAATATTTTTCAAACTAAACATCATGACAACGTTTTCTTTTTGTTCTATGTCCTTTACTTTATATCGCGTTATTATTTAAAAAAAAAAATGTTTTTCCCCATGCCACAAAAAATAATAATCTATATCATAATAGTAAGACAATTGCTTTCATATTTCTATCACAATCGTACATTAATATAAAATAACATGGAGAAAGAACATTTCTTTCATTGTATTGTCAAACTTCAACTGAGTTTATTAGCACTAAAAATGCTAGCAACTGTAGTTATTTTTAATAATAAGGACATAGTTTACAAATCACTTCACACCATATCAACAGTATGAGTATAATGTGCATATAAGCGTAATTATCAAAGATTTTCGATACCAAAAGTGAATGAACGCGTACGTAGTTTCTTTATTTGATAAAAATAATACATAAAAAAATGACATGAAAAATAAATAATAAAAATAAACACGATATAATTTTATCATTTAGTGCACGTAGCCGTGTAAGAAATACGAAAATATTGTTAAAAGTACGCTCAAAATTGCACAAATAAGATTAAACAAGGAATACAAAAATCAATAAAGCAGATAGGTATAGGCAGGCTGCTCGCTTACATGCTTGCAATGACCTGTCTCGCGTCTCTTATACGCTCTGACGCGCGTTTAAAATAGCAGGTGTCATCTTTAATTCACGATATCATATTGCCTGAGATGTCGTTATAAGCTCTGCATTAATTAGACCTTTTTTATACCACAACCATACCACAACTATATTGATATTTATATTACGAACAATTAACTAAAGCAAAAAAGACGTAATATTTATAGAAATACGTGTATATTCAGTATTATATACCTATTACCTAACTTAACATTAATTTTTAAATAATGTATGCATAATTTATAAACTTAGAAGTTGAGGTATCGTCAATGGATGTTATCGGCGTAGCGCGATAGCTAATCATATGCGGCGTGGATAATGTTTTGAGCGTCCTTATTTTTCTATTCCTTTCCGCTGGTAACATTGCAGACCCATTTCCTCTTTATCCTTTGAATAAATAAATAATAATACACACTAAAAACCCACGCTTAAAAGATTTAAAAACGAGGATCGCTTATTATTATATCTTCCACGCATTTCGATGTGTTAAAACATTTTAATATAAAATTTCGACGGCAACACTCATTCCCTTGCCGTAATTACGAACTAACTAAATAACATTAACTATTACTTTTCACATTGGATGAGACTTAGTTATGTATTTAGTAACGCTCCACTTGCTTACGCGTTTCCTGACGCGTAGCAATTAACTCAAAATGCTATAATTACAAGTTGTAATGGACGAATTTGTACGGGTCTCAAAATTTTATGTTTCTAACTATTATTTCGTATACAAACAGAAGGCCCGCGGACTAAAGGCCCTACGATAAAAGACCCTACCTGTGCGCCGCTCGCCGATATGTTTTACCTGTGCGCACAGTCACGGCCTTTTGTCCACGGACCTTCTGACAGACATTCTATTATTTCTTAAGCAATAAAATTTAAAACAAATAAAAAATGTTTAAAATTATTTGTGTACAAATGACGTAATATTAATTAAAATGCGTAATTAAGCTAATTTTTAAACAATAAAAACTGTTTTGATAATTTTGCAAGTTGTCTATTGTTGAGTAATTCAAGCTACCTACATCCCAGTAGTCATAATTTTTACTTTCAAATACTTTACCTCATAATCAGTGATTAGAAAATGTTAAGTGTCATTGTAATTTTAATTTATATTTAATGAAGCCTTGAGGCAAATAATTATGATACTACCATATCGCGTTTTCACTTGACGAAAGACATGATGAATACCCATATCCTTTGACATCACTCAAACTTGCTGATAAAACATACCCCCCCCCCCTCATTTTTAGAAATATAAAACATGACTCACCTCCTGAGGTGTCTCGTGTTCCTCCACCTCAGCAACTTTCTCGTCTCCTTCCTCTTTCTTCACTTCACTCTCAGCTACAACAGGTGTAACCTCCACAGATTTCTTCTCTTCTACTACAGGAGACTTCTCACGTTCCCTATCTTTATCCCTCGACTGTCTCCTACGTTTCTCTGCTCTCTCACGTTCACGATATTTTGGTCTCAAAAACAATGCTTCTTTCATTTTTTCTTCTTCTCTCTTAATCTCTTCAATAGCTAATAATTCTTTACTATCTGTCTCTTTTTTCTTTTTCTTTTTATCTCTTTTTTCTTCTTCTTCATCTCTAAAAGCTTGCGCTGATGGTTTATTAACTTTTAAAGGTGATAATTTTGAAAATCCAAATGATAGACCAGTACCAGTACTTTGTTTAGACATAGAAAATGCTAATAATCTTTTTTTAGCTTGTATTTTACCTAATACTGTAATTTTAGGTGACTCGTAAGATGGTATAGGTGGATTTTCATAATCTTTTGTATCAGATGGAGGAATTGGCATGCCTGTAGGTCGATCATGTGATATTGGTAATGGAATATCAACTAGAGGTTTAACTGACGGTGGTGGCGGGGGTAACTGAATATTGGAGGTGGCCAGAGGCTCACCGGGTAATGGAATATCCATTGTATTGTTATGAAGTCCAGCTTTATTTTGTTATCTGTCCATCTGCAACAAAACAATTATTTTATTTTCATTATTATTATTATTAATAATATATTTCCCGTGTTTATTCAAGTGTAATTCCATACCATGAGGGGGGAGGGAGATAATTTTATTGAGGATATTATTTTTGAAATATGATTCTGAATTTATTTATTAATCTATTTTTATGTTACAGTATAATATTATTAATTAAATATTTGTGTGTCATGCAGTCAACAAGCTATTTAATATTGTTAATACTGATATATAATGAAGGTTAATGTATAAAAATTCTTAAAATGTACTAACAGCATATACAATGCATTTAAGAGTGTCTAAGATCCCTCATTTCAATATTTTTGGCCTCAATGCAGTAGTTTTCTAAAAAAAAAAAAAAAAAAAAAGTCCTGAAAAGTTTAAGGATAGGAAATTAAGGGACCACCTTCTTTTCCCTGACGTTCAATGATTACCTCAATTAAAGTAATAATAACATCAGTGTACTGCACATTGACAATTTTACATAAGGTTTGAATATTGGCTAAAAAAAAAAAAAACAAAAAAAAAAGCATAGGGCCTACTACATAAGAACATAATTATGTAATCAAGTACTGTACATACTTGAATTATCCCATTTCATTAGATAGAAAACAAAAAGAAATGTCGTTTTGATAAGAATATTCAAGTCTCATTCTTATCTTGAGTTCCTTAGTTTATAAGGACGAAGAAGAAAAAAACTTTTAAATTGTAAAGCATGAACATTTAAAGTAATTAACTCTCAAATGTTATGTACAGTACATACAGTATGTACAATGTACATACCTACAGAAATGTTTGTTAAATTACCGGTACAGTATTTGCAAAATAAAATTTTAAGTGCCTGGCATACATGTGTACAATACTGTACACAGTAATCTGGATTTTTGAGTGTTTCGGAGATCATTGTTCTGCAGTTTTTTTCAAATGTGGAGATTACCATTGAAACCTCTCGGTTTACTAGGCAACAAATTATAAGTGGGTAATTACAGATAAAATTTAATTAAATGATAAAAGGCATGAATATTCTTACTTCTCAATTTAATCACAGGGCACTTGAGGAACTTAGAAATAAATCATCCCTGTGCAATTACAAATAAAAGGGGGGGGGGGGACTGAAAAGTATACTGAACTGCAAATATGTTTATGCATACATTATGATACAGCAGGTCAACTTTACATTCATGACATATTTTAGTATGTTACTATACACGTAACATATTAATAATGCCAAAAAGATGAAGAGTGTGTTTAGTCTCGGTAGCTTAAAATAAAGCGACAGGGCGCTTTGTTAGTCTTAGGTATTTTTATGGTTGTATTTAGTAAAGTGAGAACCAAAATACACGCCTACAAAAAGACCAAAATAAATGGGGGGAGAAAATAAGAACACAAAAATGCCGGGTAATCAAAATAAATTATAAAATGTTGATAATATATCTTAATTGTTTAAAACTTCAATAACTAACAATTAAGACACATTAAAAGCTATGTTTATAATAGAACCCCTGCAAAGTTATAAAGCTTGCGGTATAAAGCCGTCTCACGATTTGCCTTTTAATCGGGCGACATTTGCTTCATAATTTTGGCTCGAGACATGATTGCTTTTTATCTCACCTTTAAGATTTTGTTGCTAAAATTATATTGTATGGATAGCCTTATGTATTTAGGTATCCTTGGATGTCCTTTTCAAGCTTCTTGGAGTTGAAATTTTTCCTAAAAACGTAAAAAATAAACTCGACAAATTTCACTTTTTACTTTTCAGACGCATGGTTAAGTGGCGCTGTAATCGTTGCGCAAAAAATTGAAACTTCACTTTTTAGCCAACCTATTTTTTTAATACTAAATTTAGAATATTTATTTATTACATCAAAAAAACAATAAAAAGCTAAAAATTTATAAAAAAGTAAATTACATTTGATTTAAAACAACTATTGCCAAATTTTAATGATCAAATATTCATTTTTAGTTGAGTTTTTTGGTATTCAAAACATTTTGTACTATTATGTGAGTTTAGAGTTTTAGTTTTATCATGTTGGTATTGAATATTGTGGAAAAAATACATAATTTTGTTAAAAATGTTATTCTCAAATTCTTCTCGAAAATTAGTACAAAATACATCAATTAACAACATATTAAGAATTTCAAGACTTTCTACAGCATCAATAGAAGCTCCTCTTAGTGAAAATGACCAAGTCAACTCAGAAATTTATAATAGAAATCCACGAAATTTAGAACGACTTCGAATCGCACGGAAACCACAAGGATACCATTTAGAAACAAAAGGAAGAGAATTTTGGCATAAGTAAGTACATATTTTCAATCTTGAAATTTATATCAGGTGCATTTATGAATATATAATATATATAATATGATATCATCAATTGCTTGAATATTTACATAACGTATTACTCATTTTTTTTGTAGACTGGAACTCCTACAATCTGGACGTCACTTGACTGCCCAAGTTATTCATCACACAGGGACTGTGGTTATTCAAGCATCTACCAAAGAATGGTGTATTAGTAGACATCTATATAGGTTTGTATTATTATCCTAAATATTTTGCACTTAAAATTAAAACTAAACTGCTCTCCGAAGCAACTTTGTGTGTTCATTGTTATATTCGTAATGTATCGATCAACGTCGCTGCTGCATACATATTAACTTTAATAGTCTAAACTTACATTACCTGAATCTTGTTGATAATGATCACTGTGCACAAGATAAGGCAAGAAAATAAATCAAGTATAAATTTAATTTATTATTTGAACTAAATATTTTTGTTTTTGTTTTACTTTACAGGACAGTCGATCGTTCAGCATATGAAAATTTAGCTCGAGTTTTAGTCCAGAGATGTCTAGAATCTGGACTGACTGAAATGGAGAGTCCTATTAAAGCAGCTAAACCTGGAACAAAGGTATACAGAACTTCATATTAATTGCATTTGTAATTTTAGGTAAATAGCTGAGGAGAATAATTGATACAGATTCCGATTTATATTGGCTCGTACACTTTTCCGTGGGCCATGGCCAGGCTGGCACAACGAGGGGTCCAGGGCTCATCTGGCTACTGGCCTGAAAAGCCCATACACAGAAAGGGGGGTTAGAGGACTCTGCCCCCTTGCATGCCTAAGTTTTTATTTACTTTTTTTTTTTTTTTTTTTTTTTTTTCTGCCATTGCAAAAAAGGGCTCTGGCGCATGGTTCAAGAGGGGATTGCCATTTGCCCCTTAGCCAGCCCTTCCATACTGTGGGGTAAAGGTTGCATGAAAATAGATGACGCTTTCAAAAGAAAGGGGTTTAAAACTGTGCGGTACAGGTAAATAAGTGCTCCAGATTGCCAGCTATACACCGCTCATAATGCTCAATATAATGTGAATTCCATTATATTCTTAACACTTGCATATTAATGATGATAATAAAACAGTTTTTTTAATGAGCGACAAGAAGTCAATAAAAAGATCTGCAGGGTTTTCAAATACAGAGCTGGAAACCTAGCACTTATCTGCGCACACTTTAGAGCTTTTAATGTAGGCACCTCTTTTCGTGTAACCGTTATGTAAAATTAAGCTTAGAGGTGATTCCCTGGAGTCCATCATAGGCAGGGGGTGGGGGGAACAGATTTAGATCCCTGATTTCTTATTCTTTGGTATTTTGTGGGGCACTTTTGTATAGTATTATTTATTATAGGATTATATCAAATGTGATAGTGCTATGTAATGCTATTTTTGTTACTAAAAGTTTTACCCATGATTCCAGGTTGGTAAATTTGCTGAGGTGGTCCAATCAGGTGGCATCAGTTTAACAGAATCTCCCAGATATAAAGCACCTGAACCCTGGGACAAAGAAAAACTTGAGAAACCTTGGGAGGTTCATGAGTGATTTCTACTTGGCTGTATAGTAATTTCATTTGTCAATTTGTATCAAGAAAAATTGTATTAACAATTCTGGTTTAAAATTATTGTTATGCAACATTACATTATTGCATTTAATACAAATTTGAAAAATTAATTATATATGTTAAAATTATGGATGTAAGCTGCAACCTCTAGTTAAACCTTAGTTATCTTTTTTTAATTGTTGCAACAATCAAAATAACAACTTAACTACGGTTTAACTAGTTAGTTAGCGTCGCAGCTTACGGGGGTATATGTGTATGTATAATGTATATGTATTATAAAATAAAAATTAATATTGTTAAATGCATTTATTTTGTTTGTCTGTCTGTCTGTCTGTCCCCCCCCCCCCCCCCCCCCCCCAACCATTTCCTTTTTTTTTTCTTTTCAACATAAGGCTTTTGCAAAACTAAAGAATTTTGAACCAAGACTTCTGGATAGAATTGCTTAAAATTAATTTAAGCTGATACTAACATTTATTATTTATCCCTGTTCTAATTAACCATAATTGATATGGATGTTTTTTTTTTTTTTTTTTTTTTGGTTAATATATTGTTGGGCTAGAGCACAAACCATGTATCTTCAAAAGCAACATAGTTCAAAACAACATAAAAAAAGTGACTTGCCACGATGAAGTTCGTACCTAGGTGAAAACCTTTATGGCACAGTTAACTTAAATACATAAATACTGAGATAGTGTATAATTTACACAACTAAAGTATACAGAGCTGTTTTCCTTGAACATCTTATCAATCTAAATATTTGTGTTAGTTGATCCATCCAGATCTTCATTGTGGTAAAGTGCTTGTTGGTTTCTCTATTCTCATTTCAATAATATTTGAGACTATGTGAATCACCCTATTGTTTGTCCCCAAGTGATAATAATAAAATAACATCCCTAGGGATAGATCAGAATACATAGCATAAGGTTGCAAAGGGCAAAAGGTGACTAATTTTTCCATTTTGTTCAGAAGTGACTTATGCCCTTTGACCAGAATGATATTGTAAAAATGTTATTCCCCTACCCCCTTATTATTTTCTGATGAGTGGCATAAGAATTGACAAATTTTTATTTTCTAATGGAGGGTATAAAATGAAGTACCCCTCACTACAACCTGCACTTATTCTTTAAATGAGGTGGTGAGCTTACACTGTACAGTGCACTGGTCAAAAAAAAAAAAAAAAAAAAAAAAAAACTGATGGCAGGGTTTACTTTTTTTTTCTCTGAACATATGGCAAAACTTAAATACAATTGATCAGATTTTATAAGGACCAGTGTACATGAAAATTGAAAGTCACCTAGTAGCAAGATATATACTGAGGTGTATTTTCTATGTTTAAAGAAGATCTCATACAGATTTTCAATGTTTCTTACTAGCACTTCAGGCATGATGAAAAAAAAAAAAAAATAATAATAATAAAGGCGGGACCCCTAATTTAACATTACGCTAAAGAGGAAAAGCACGTTTTTATTATTATCATTGCCTGTAAGAAACATTGGCCTGGTAACACTTTCTAAATATACTATATAAAAAGGCAAGAAACAACACTATTTAATAAATGTGAAATTAAATTAACAAAGTATACATTATAGATCATACATATTTATTGTAATCACTTCAAATACTGAAGATTTACATACATTTTAATGTTTTTTTATATTTCACATATTTAATATATATTTCTTTTTTACTGGCACTAAAATACAAATAAAAATGAAAAAAATGGGACTACAGTTTTTGAGCAACACAAAAATTATTATTATTATTATTCTTAAAGGCATTACACACAACACTGTAATACAGTAATTTATTATGTACATTTTTAATTATTATAAATAGTTTATTTTTATTTCATATTTCTATTAACTAGAGATAATTTTTACATGTTTCTAATATCACATTATTTATAGGGTGCTTTTTCTTTATTTATATATTTTTTTAATATAAATGCAATGCAATCACTCAATTTTTATTACATATTTATTATAATATTTAATGTGTCTTCTATTAAAAATTAAATAAAAAAGCTTATAATAGTATCATTTTCAAACATCAGTTCTGCTAATTTTCAGAGTGAAATCGCTTTCTCTCATTTACACCGACAGATATTTTTAAAACCATAGAGCGCTTTACTAGTTTATTCTATTAGAAGACAGATTTAGCTTTAAAAAAAACTCTGCAATAATACGTTTCTTTTATTTTAAAGAATAGACAACTCTTGTAATTACATTATTCAAAGTTGAAAATATTAATTATAACAGTTTTGTATATTCAAAATTATACATCGATCTTTTCGCGTCAAGATGAAGCTACTGTACTTAACAAATTTCCGAAGAATGAACGATCTACACTTTACAAATTTGCAGTTACCTGGAGCTTCAGGTAGCCGCGACTTTGTTAAGTGTAGATCATTCATTCATTGGAAATTTGTAAAGTGCAGTAGCTTCATCTTGACGTGAAAAGATCAATATGCATGTAACTACTAAGCACCAAACTAACTACTTTTTTATGATAGTGATAAAAATATATTACTTGAAGCTTGAAGCTCATGTGTTCTATTTCCAATATAATTTTTGTTTCTCTCTCTCTCTTTATGTCATCATTTCTTCCTTCATTTAAAACATACTCATTTGTTCCATTGTTTTTATATAGACATAAATTTAGGACAAAATTATGTGAGTTTTCATGGACAATAATTGTAATTTTAAGGTAAATTTACAGTTTATTTTTTGTTGGACAGTAATACAGCACATCATTTTTTTTTTTTTTTTTTTTTTTTTTTTTTTTTTTTCAGATTTTTATATTATTATTATTTTTTTTTTAGTGCTTGAGAGAGAATTTACATTTTTATCACTACCATTAAAAAATTCTTAAATACAGTATAAATTTATGAGTACCTTATCAATTTTCTTTTTTTTTTTACCATAATCCTTACGTGTTTTTAAAATATATAACTGTAAATTGCATTGTTCTTGAAATTCTAGAATGAAAAACGATAAACATTTTATTTTTTAAAGAAATAAAATTTCAGCTGATACATAGTTATACAATATGTCATATTTTCCCAGTCTTTTTGATATACATTTTTTTTTTTCGTACAATTACAATTCTCTATTAATATCTATGAGTTTTGATTCATTTTTTTTTTATTTATCTGGGATTATGTTTATACATATAAATTTTACATATTCGTCCATTTATTTTGTTCTAAAAAAAAAAAAACAATAGGCAATATTTATAGGGAGCACTTTATTTATATTCCCTATATTTACGTTATTAATTGTTACCACTTTTTAAAACATTTCTACTGTTTTTTTGCCATTTAAAGAATGAGACCACAACCATTTCTTAAAGCAATAAATGCCAATCCTTTAGCATGTAGTACTGGTAATGGTGGGCCACATTCTTTATCTAGAAGGCTTATTATATAGGCCTATAGTACATCAATATATTTTTCCAAGTTGAAATAAGACCAGCAATGAAAAGATAGGGTATTATATGTATATAACAGGACAATTTAATGATCATGATCATATGCATATCTCTCATTTTTCAATGACAAAAACCCTTGAAAGCAAACAGGACACAAAAAATTGCCCTTTTGCCAAAAAAATCAAGAGATTTTTAAAATTGAAATGCTGTGCTTATATTGATGTATGCTGAAGATATAACGCAGCATATTATGGAATAATAATTCAAAATAACTGACAAAGAAAATAAAATGACAATTTCATTCTTAAAATCTGTTATTTTCACAGAATAGCTAAGAGATGTTTTAAGAAATGAGAAGTTTATTTAGTGTCATGTCTATTTATATAGACTGTTATTAAAATTGATTTTTCAGAGGCAGTTTTTAATTATTTGGTCCAACTATATAGAGATGTAGATAGAGAATATTTTATTCTTCATTATTAAAAGATTGAAGAATTAACATTTTTAAAATATTTTTCAAATTGGAACCATTATAGTACGCAATTTATTGTTGAGAAAAGAAAGACAGTTTACAAACTAAAAACTATAAAGATTTGCCCACGTTTCCTTGTAGTTTAACGTATTATGTACAGTATACACACACTGGGCTCGGTAGTAGTTGTGATGTCACACATTATATAGAACAGCAATGTTAATTTCTACAAGAGAAACTACACCTGTGATGGCACTTTCATCTAGTGAACTTATCTTTATATATTATCTTGATGATTAATTTAAAGAGATACTATAGCCTCAAAAAAAAAAAAAAAAAAAATCTTTTCAATGATACATAACGATGATGTTGCGAACAATATGTGTAACTCGTATTTTGTCAGGCGAAGCAAAATGTGTAACTCGTATTTTGTCAGGCGAAGCAAAATGTGCAAGTCGTTTTTTGTCACGCGAAGCAATATGTGTAAGTCGAGCGCCATCTCCATTACGTTCGGGAATGACTTACACATTTTGCTTAGCTTGACAAAAAACGAGTTACACATTTTGCTTCGCCTGACAAAATATGAGTTACACACATTGTTCGCAACATCATCCATAATGAGGTGGGGGCACATATTTTGTTCCTTAACCTCTCAGCACTCTCACAAACTGAGGAAAAAAAATTGTAAAATAGGCAACCTGTGCTACATTTTCTATTGCAGACCCATGAATTCCTTAAGTTGCCTACTTTCCTGTTTTTTAACCCCAGTTTGTGAGGGTACAGAAGGGTTGAGGGACCTAATGCATAATGGTCCCATCTCATGAATTTTACATTGTTGATTAACTTTTTTGAGGCCATTATCCCTGGTAGGGGGGGGGGGGGGGACGTATATTAAATAAAGATTAGTGTGTGTGCTCCAGATCTAATCTGTACTATCTTATAGTATGTTAAATTGAAAGCAGAAATAATTAAAGTTAGCTGCCTGAAAATTGCCTTTCTTTACTTATCAATTCACATGCATCTGAAAATTAGATTAAATTTAAATAAAATTATAGTGGTATTTTATTTTTTTTACATACGTAATAATTATTATTATGATAACTCATTATTATTGCTGCCTATTATTTCATGTACAAAAATGTGAGTTTTAAATTTATTTTACACTTAATTAAAATATAAAATTAAAATAAATTAAACATACACAAGACAACACAAGACACTTAAAAAATAACAAATAATATCTGTATTTCAGTGCACAAAAATAGCGTAGTTAAATCTAAGCTCAATCAATTCAGATTTTATTTTGCTATAATTTCATTCTTTAATAACTCAAAATTAAAGAAAAAATTAATCGACTCTGATTTTAATTTACAGAGTATTTTAATGGCAAGAAGAAGAAGAAAAAAAAAGTTAAGCTTTCATTTCATATTTTTTCATTTACTGAAAGAATATTTGAAAATTTTAAGTCTTCAATATAATTATTATTATTTTTAAATGAATACTTTTTATAATATCACTTTATTCACATTTTATTACGTAGTTATTTACTTCAAAGCACTTTTTTTTCACATCACTGGATAAGTGTTCATTTTGCTGCAGACACACTATTTTTTTAGTCTTTTTTATTTGGGGTTGATGTCGTAGGCTGCAGAGGACTGTTAGGCCAGGACGTACATGACGCATCCTTTGTAACAATGGAGAACATCACACCTTTCAGTCTGAAAACACACACATTAACATAGAAAATAAGTAACAAAATTTTGTAAAGGGGTGGTCAACGATGGCTTTTCTAATAGGGATGATCATTTTGTTGTTAAACCTACCAAAAACGCGATCTCAAAATTATAATTATTAACGCACTGAGAGCAAAAGCCGATTCAGCAACCCTGAGCCTACATCACAACTAAACATGCTCTCACGCTAGTTAGGCACGAATTTGAGTTACTCCTATTTTTGCTCTTGTTACTTGACGTAATGTTATTACATGTTTTTACGGCTACACACATAATATATATATATATATATATATATATATATATAAAGAAGATTATACTACAAGCCTTCTATTTTGAGAAATTGTCATTTTTTTAACCCTCTGAGACTTTATCACATGAGAACTATAGTTATTTATTCAGCAAAATAAAACAGTATACATTTTGTCATGGTCAAACAAAAGTTAAATGTGATCAGAAGGATCGTGCTTTTGTTAATTTTGAAGGAATAATTTTGTAATGAATGCAAAATATGAAATATATTACATTACAATACATACCTGGTGAAGAGTTCTTGCCTTACAGTAGCGGTGAATTTGGTAGCAATGCAAGCAGAGACGGAGAGAACAAATAACAAGTTGTAACACAGGACGATCTGCAACGAGCCCAGCCATTCAATCTGTCCAAATTCTCCTAGCAGATCTAAGTTTGTGATACCTGTAACAAATACCAGAGTTGATATTGTATCAAAATTTCATTATTTAATAACATACATAATATGACCATGCATTTTTATTTTATTATTATTATTATTTTTAATCTTTTATGACAAATGTTGGTAATAGTTGCTTAAAAATTGAACTATTTACTTTGATTCTATTTACTTATTAAGCTGCATTTCAGGCATACATTAGGTATACATTTTTAAAGAACACCAAGCAGGTTAGTACATACATACATACATACATATCATGACGCTATAAATCCCTTTCGGGGTAAGCCAACAACACAGATGTTTTATCCTGACCCAGTGATAGACCTCCAGGTTAGTAAAGAACGTAATAATATCTTATATCCTATAGGACACGAAGAATTGAAAATTAATAAAACACACAGATTCTCTAATTTACAGGTATTTCTTGGGACTTGGGATCAAATGTTAAAGCACTCGTCTACACTAGGACATTTGATTCCAAGTCCCAATTAACTGTACCTACTGTATATGAATTAGAGACGCAGAATCTTTGCATTTTATTAATTTTCAATCCAACGTGCTCTAATGGTTTAACGGCAATGTTGTTTTCCTCCATTTATAAGCAAGTTAAAAGTTACTTATTAGTGGGCCTATCAGTTTATCATAATTGCATAGAAATAATAATAATAAAAAAAATCTTTCAAGTGCAACACATAAATAAATAGCTAGTTTTAACAGTATTAATTTGGAAAAAGCAAATATTACAACTGGAAATATTAATGAACATACCAAGTATTCTGGACAAGAGAGGCAGAGCTGAGCTGAGAAGTAGCAACAACGCACAGTGAAGAATGATGTTAGACAAGGAAGTAGCTCCAGGCTTGGGACGTAACTTGGAGAGTCCAGGTAACGTGAAGAGACCCACTGCGGACGTAGCCACCAAGTACACGATGAGAATGATCTCAAGTACGGCGCCAAATAATCCCAGCTTTGAGAGAGAGGCTAGACCCAGAGTTACTTGCTGTAAAAACATAGAACATGTTGTTATAACATTATTGGCGTTAAATATGACAAGATAGCAGTGGTTACTGGGTGATTGCAGATGCTAATCTTAGCTTATGTTTATGTCATGTTTAAAATGAAATGAAATAAATTATTTTAAATTGTAGTTTAAGCTTGCGCTCCAATGCCAATTTTGTAAGAGCAAAACAAAACTATTGAAAAAAAATTGCTCTTTTTTTGTAAATTTATAAAATACTTAAATTTAAATTAGGGTAAAAAATAAAAACATCCCTGGAACACTCATTATTTTTCCTCTATGTGTACCAAGTTGTGTTGCGCTACCTTAATTAGGGAAATAACGGCAAGCCATCGCCAAACGGGGTAACTTTGAAACCTTTTTACCATTCTAAAATAAAATTTAGAATAAATAAATTTCTAATTTCTTTTTGGAGTTTTTAAAGTTACCCCCTTTGACTATATTGATGTTTTTTATATATGTTAAATTGAGCTATTTGAAATCAGAGCAAAATAATTGAATATATTTCCTATGCAAATCAATTCAAAAATGGCACCAGCTAGCAATATCATGCAACTGCCATATAGACATTAACAGTAACTTACCCTGGTACTGAGTGGCAATGCTTTGAGTCCAATGAGCAGTTGCAGTGAGTTCTGTACGACTATGAGTACAGTGGTGCATGTCAATACAAGCAAGATCAGCATGGACGCAGGGTATAGGAGATTACGTTGTAATGCAGAACCACGCTTCTGACGTTCTGTAACAGGAAGCAATCTTATCATAATTCGAAAGTGGCACACAATCTATTTTAACATAAGCTAATCAAAACCTTGGATTTATAGCTTTTGTCATGTACTGGTAGAGATAAGCTCTAATATTGTCAAACAATGACTAATTTATATCTCTCTACCTCAACAGAAAACACAAAAAATTACACTGGTATTTTGAAATATTAAAAAAAAAAAAATTGTCACCAAAAATAGGAAAGTGGTTAATTAATTACAAACCAGATTTATTTTAATGCTTTCTGAAACAGCTTTGTTTTCAATTTTTTAGAGCACTGGATTTTTTTTTATATATAATTTTTTAATATTAAATACTGTATAGCAAAAAAAAAAAAAAAAAAAAAAAAAAAAAAAGCTCATAGTTCTATTATAGGTTACTTAGATGTGCAAATTGTTTTATGACAAAATTACAGTGAAATTTTTTTTACAGTAGGTATAAATTTTTTTAGCAGTGGGCAATACATAAAATTTATGTCACCTAACCAGTTAGGACCTAACTAAACCAGGTTCTTACCTAATAACGCAGTTTTCAACTTAGCAGCTTCCAATCTTTGTGTTAAACTCGCTTTGAGTGCGCCATTCCTCAAGCCTGCATCAGGATCATCAGCAGAAGGAGGTAAGATAGATGCGTTGGAGGAGAGATGTGAAGCACTCAAGAAGGACGCGGTGCAGGAGAGGGCAGAAGTCGAGTTTAACGTGGTATTGGGAGACTCAGCTAATACTGATTTTGCAGGGGATACTGCTTCTGACTTCTCACTGTTTACTACTGGTGTTCCATTACAAGAGTTAACTACTCGAGAAGTGTTTGGGGTGCCATTAGGTGATGTGATGGGAGATTTTGTAGAAGCCAAAAGTTGACGCCTCAAACATTCCTCTTCAAGTTTGGCTACGAAATATTCCTCATTGAGATCTCGTAAAAACTGAGGTTTCACGAGGAATTGTCCAGCCATAGAGAATAAACGTACAAGGCCTGCTGGGGTGCATACTGAAACATAAGAATATCGGTTAATATTGATGTAGTCTAAAGTTATTTTCACATTTTCAGCCTTAAATAAGGTTACACTTTTTTAATAGTATTTATATACTTTTGAATCACAGCGATTATTACGTATTTATGCCGTGCAAAATTATATAACGTTTTCATATTAAATTTGTGAAAAATTGTACTTACATAATAGTAAGAGGACTCCTAAGAATGAGACACACGAGTAGATAAAAGGCAAGTAGTAGCTCCAAACATCTACAAATATAAGAAGAAAATTATTTATAAACAAAGGTGTACTCAAAAAATGTACATTTAACAAATAATAATGATAATATGAGAGTTTTTAATTCACCACTTATTTTACTTGGGGAGTTTTAATGAAAGTGTTTGGCTTTCGCATTACACTGTTATATAAGCACTATAACACAAAAACCAAACACGTTCAATAATGATGATAATTTAGAAATGTTTCAAATTAACGGTTACGATATTATGGTTATATTGTTTAAGTTTATGATAGCAATATTACTTACGTATCAATCTATGTAGACTGGATCTGTCTCTGTCTAACATAGCAGACAGAATGTACGCCATACCAAGGACTACCACTGACAGAAGTAACAATACGGTGAATGTCTCATAAATTCGAGACATGATACCCTGAAGGAAGAAAAAAAAAATACCTCAGTTAGTTTAAAAAGAATTATTTCTTTAGAACATGCAATATTTTCTTTACCTTCTTGTATCCTGCAAAGCCCTCTGATTCAGTGAAGAGATAAGCAAATGGTAGAAGGACAAAGAGGGACATGTTGGAGAACAAGAAGATGTGATTCCATAGTCCTGTGGAACATAATAAACAAAAGTGTCAATGTTATTATTATGAAGAAAAACCATTAAGATTTTAATTTTAACATTTTTTTTTTTTTTTTTTTTTTGACAAGTGCCTATTACAGTATATATAAAGGCAATGTATGAAAGTACAGTCAAAATTTAAAGATGAGTATACATACCTTGGATGAGAGAACTATTAAGCCATTGCATATAGTAGGAGTTAGGGTAGTGAAGCAGGACCTCATTGCTCACGATAGAGATTGGTAGCAGCAAGACTGCTCCTGCAGCCACCGCAAGTGAGAACGTACACAGCCATAAGCTAAAAACATTAATTAATTAGTCTAGTTATTAAAGGTTTCAAAGTAGAAATATTATTAATTTGTTTTGATATTGTTATACATTTAAGGAAGGATATAGCAAAGTTATTCTTGCCTTAACCTTTGCTATAAATAAAGACATTTTGAATTGAATTGTTTTTCACAAGAATTGGGTTGCATGTGCTATGCTATATTATGGTCTATATTTTTATATGTAGTTGTATTGATTAACTCTTCTATAAAACAAAAACAAGAAGTAAAGTTGCCTATTTGAGTAGGAAGGAAATTATATAGGAGCTGCAATAAAATAGTTTTTTTTTTTACACGCAAATATTAATTGGGAACTGAATATCACGAAGGTAACAAAAATAAAGTGATAATAATAATAATAAAAATAAAGTGATAATAATTCAAAAGTCAAAAAATTCTAAATTTCTTTATTTCTCTCTTTCCTTCAATCGTATACAATATACATTGTATTTGTCAAGGTTAATTAACAGACAGAAAAAGTCAAAACACTTACATACTATATGCACAATTGGTGCTACTTTTACATTCATATTTATATTACTATTAAAATCAATAAAAAACATAGCTGTGGGCTCACTCTAGGGCATATAATAATAATAAAAACTTAAATAAACTCTGATATTATTATTTTATATCATAATATTATATTATTGAAAGGCAATTGGATTGGGTCCTGATATTTACCTGATACGATATACGGTGGCTTCATCATCATCCAATTGCAGGTCATCTCGTTCTCTCTTGCGAAAACTGCGCACCACCAGCCAGCTTATCACGATCAGTCCCAAGAACAGCAACAAGAAGATCTGCAACAACAAAAATCACAGACTTATTTAGAATCATCTTATTGGAACACAAAAGCTTGAAAAATATTATAGCATGTCACCATATGCAACATTTTAAATTACAAGGTTTTTAAATTATAGGTAGTCATGAATTTCTATTGGCTTATGGCCATTCAATGCAATCAGATGGAAAATTCAGTTGACGCAAAACTCTATCTAAATATACGTATTACGTATGTTATTCCCATATGCCAATAGAAATTCATTTTTTAGTAAAATGACCGTACATGACTAATCTCAATCTCAAAACTATTTTTCGTCTTAACCAACCCTGATTTTTTTTTCTTTTTTCAGGGAGTGTAGCTGATTAAAGATTTTAGTTTAATATCTCATTAAATAGGATACTACAATGATCAAAATCGGATTGAATGTCTTGCCCATCACTTTAAGAATATTGATACGAAATTTGATGTCTCAACCCCCCCCCCCCCCCCCTCTCTCTCTCTCTCATTTACTTATTAACAAAAAATCAAAACTATATGATATAATATTATTAGAAAATATTATTTTCTGTACATACATCTCCCAAGGTTAATAGTAAGAAAACCTCATGACTTAAAGTACAGCAATATATTTACGGCAAAGAGGTATAACAAACAAACAAGCAATAACTCATGAAGGATTATAAAATACAAACAAACAGCCACTGCATGCTTATGAGTAAGATATTTATATGCATTGAAAATATATTATTTTTAGATTTTATTGCTATCATAAAAAAAGGTACTCGTCTTTATAATATTATCTAAAACGTCATAAATTTATTTTCAAACATCTAATCAATATGATTAAAGAAAGAGGAAAAATAAGCGTATATAAACGTATATCAAAGTATAGGTATATTCGATTGACATAATAAGATATAATCAATAAAAAATTAATAATGCAACAGGTTATTTTATCCGTATGTCCAATTTATACATATATGTTGGATAAGAAGCAAAAAAAAAATTTAAGCAATTTTTTTTATATTAAAAAAAAAAAAAAAAAAGAATTTTGCCAAAATTTCATAAGTTTTAAATATAAAAATATCATCATATGTAACAGAAAAAGCTGTAGTGTATAAATTATGAGTTAAAAATAACGTAATGGTACCTACTACAAAAACATGTAAATGTGTGCAGGTAGGGTTAAAAACAAATATTTGGCATCATTTAAAGTTACACTTAGCGTGTACTTGAAACGTTTTACGTATGAAAGCACTTGTCTGCTAATTTTGAACAATATAATAAATACACAATGTAGCCATGGTAAAAAAAAAAAAAAAAAAAAAAAAAAAAAATGATAATAATAATATAGGTTGCGCAACTCAAAGAAAGCATGCGGAAAAAAAATATTGATACCAAAAGTAAGTTTTACAAAATAATATATTTTTATTATTTTTATCCTATTTATGTCAAATAAATTTCAAATAATTACGAACAGCATGTAAATTTCTAATAATTAATATTGAAATCAAATAACTGGATTGTTCGTAGAAAAAAAAATGCCCATCATTTTTGTATTAAGCACTGTCATTTTGTCGTGTTCCAAACCCCGACAATACGGTTTACAAAACATCATTATTTATTTATACTTTATACTGCCCTGTTATTTTTTCTTTTACAGAGAAACTATATAAATTATAAACTAAAATATGCATATATACATGCGACAGTAATAAATCAAAATTACTACATTAAAATAACAATGAACTTACAGAAGAAAAATAACTTAATATTTAAACTAATTTATAATGAATTATTATTTGCAAGAGTTAACTTATATTAAAGAAATCATACTGACCATGAAATTTGGATACATTCAATTACCCATAACACCTGTGTCCAAATTATTAAATTCAAATGCACTTTTTATCTAAGAGCAATAAACCGGATGTCAATGAACTCAAAATTTTATTTATTTTTATGATGATTGAGAAACACAAGTTTACTGCATATATGTATTTTTAAATGTTTCAGTGATAGCCGCCAGAAAAATGATTATTATTTTAATTTTATTGCAGTGCGAGGGCATTTAATTTTATGACAACAATTTTAATGCACTATAAATAATCCTAGAATGATTTTTCTTTGTTGTGAACAACTCTATGTTGTTAGTAAATAAATTCAACATAGTTAAATAATAATAATAAAAATTAATAAATGCAAAGAAAATTAATTAAGCAATTTCTTAGTTTTACGTTCAGATTTAGGAACGTTCTCTCTTATGAGAGAGAGAGAGAGAGAGAGAGAGAGAGAGAGAGAACAATTATAATGAGCTCACAATTATTTTTTAAAGTTTAAAAATAGCGAAGTTTGTTTAAAAGATATATATATATATATATATATATATATATATATATATATATATATATATATACCACGTACTTGAAAAGTTTTTTTTCTCTCTCTTCTTTAACGAAATATTATTAACGAGGCACAAACCAGGGAACAGGTGATTACTTAAAATTGACGTAATGTTCTTTATGAAAAACTATTAGTTTGTAATTTTTAAAGACGACTAAAAATATACGAACACAAACAACTTGAGTGATGAGGTGAGGTGGTTAAAAAAAATAACTTTATGTGAAGGTAAAATATATCGTGTGTTTCTGGATATATATATAGCAGCAGCTAAACTGAAAAAAAAAAAAAAAAAAAAAAAAACTTTCTTTTAGTACTATATTAACATACATTTAACTTTTTTTTTCTCTTTTTTTTTTACAAAATGTAATCTGCAAAGATTTAACGAGAAAAAAATGTAATTTTAATATTTAGCTACACGATATATTCACTGATCTATATAATAATCTATACAATAAATATATTGTAAATTTTTTCTTGCCTGAATGTTTGAGTATGCAAAATAACATCGTTTATTCTTGCTCTAATACACGCAATGTAACTTCACAATTAGGACCAAATGACATGGATAATAGAAAATATTATACACATAAAAAACTGCTATATTCATCGACAAAATCAATAGAAATAATCACGTATTTCAAATGACCAAATGACATGGATAATAGAAAATATTATACACATAAAAAATTGCTATATTCATCGACAAAATCAATAGAAATAATCACGTATTTCAATTCGTTTATACATCATAGATGTCTTGGCATAGGAATAAATATAAAATTATTTTTCCAGTGTACCGCGAAGTTATATTATATTTAGCGTGTCTTTCACACGCATGTAGCAAAGCAAGGCCCTCGATGTCTACCAAACTCTAGGACAAGGTCTACAAGGTCGTCACTCTTTAAATTAGACCCTGGTGACGTCATTATGTAAGTTAAGTGCAATAACACACCACCACCCTCGCATATGTTGTGTTATTTTTACGGCGTATTAGCTTATTTATTTTTAGATTTGAACAACGTAAAAAATTACTATATCGTTAAAGAAAAAATGTGAAAATTTACTATCTGACTTGAAATATGCGTATTTCCAAATAAATACGTATGTGTATATTATATTATGCATACTGTGTTCATAAATGAAAATAAATACATATTTTTAAGTAGCGGACTCTCATTAGTTCAAGGAAATAAATATCTCATTCAATTAGTTTTATCACAAATTTTCTTGATTTATTTCTATGTTTGAAATATTACACAAATTTCGCATATATATAACACATTTACTAAATATGTATAACGCATTTTTAATTTGTTATATATTATTACTTTAGTTTATTTGTATTTAAAATAATGCATATTAAAATAATATATTGAAGATCTAAATTTTATTTAAAAAAAATCTACAATATACACAGAAAATTTGCAGTAATTTAAATGTGACCCCAAGTTACCTCAAAAGTTAAAAATATATATATAGCAAGAGAGAATAGTAGAGAGACGAGATTTTATATAAAACCCTTTTGATCAGCATACAGTCAACAACTTTTAAACAAAAAACTGGTTTACGTGAGTCAGAATAATTGTAAGCTCTTCTAAAGGCAAACAAGATCAGTAACTTGTAGAGTATAATATAAGTACAGTCATGAGGGTAGAAAGTTGCAATTGTTTTCTGACAAAAGGGTAAATTCTACAAAATGTACAAACTCCAAAATATATATATTTTTCTCAATGTGAAGGGCACTCATAATTTTATAAACTTAGATATAATTAACAATGAATTTGAGATAGTAACAAAATGTTCTTAGTTATGTTGGATATATTAATAATATGACTTTTTCAAAGTAGATTTTAACAAAATCTAAATCATTTGTTAAGCAATAGTAATAATTGCAAATTATTTCAATTATTGATATATTCCTTGTTTTTTTGACTTTCTTACTCATTGTTTTCTATGTACTTTCATTCAAAGTTTCTCTTATTATTTAGAGTTCAAGAAAGAATGTACTTTGAAAGTACAGACTATACTATACAGATTATACTTATAAATGTTTGCATGAGGGAATTCACGGCCGCACGACAGCATCACATAGATAAATAAAATTTCCTTGACTTGGCGGGCCATTACTCGCGATAAAGTTAATTACTTGATCAGAGAAAGGAAAATTTTCATTCATATTTATGTAAATAATTATCGTTTATAATATTTCTTTTATTAAAAAATAATAATAATAATAAAGACAGTAAAGACCCAAAAATGAATTACTTTGCTGTAGAAGCCAAATAACTACACCCTGGCAAAAACAAGAAGAGAATCTTACTACCGAATGCACCCTCTTTTCTAAAACAACTTTCCCCGCAGATAAACACCAAAATTTTACAGGTGATATAGGTGTGTAATATTAATGCGTGTTATATTTTATTCCTATAATTTGATTAGAATTCGAGAAAAAGGGGTGCTTCTGGTTGAAAAAAACTCCCATCTTGTTTTAGCAATAGTTATGGTAAAAACAACATAAAAATAAAAAAATAAAAAAAATCGTTTTACAACTTGCGCAGTGAATATGAAAAGGAAATAAACGAAATGAACGTAGGCTTTAGCTTACATTAAAACAATAATAATTGACGTAAAGAAAGGCGTTAAGCAGAACATCCCACCAAATTATCGCACGGAACGAAAAATCTCCCAACTCCAGGTATAAAGCTAGTATAACTATCCTGTGTTTTGCAATAGGTACAATTCTTACCTGTATCTAGCAGGTCGCTATACTAACCTCGCGCCTACCTGGTGTAAGGAGGATTAAACTAAAGGTAAGGAGGTATAGACTCCCGATCGGGTGGAATTGTATCCTCACGAAAAGTATAGAGGCAAGCACTATAATACTTAGATTTAGTTTTTAACCGCAAAATGGCGTAAAAGGCGTTAAATAAAATTATAAATATTTTTTTGAAATATATAAATTGTTTTTGTTGCTTGCTTTTATTGTTCAACGCCAAATATTAAATAATTAATTTATTAAAGCATCAATAATAATTTTTTAAGGAAATAAATATAGCGCTTTAATTAATATTACATTAGTAATTTTGTATTACTATTGATAATGATAAAAACATAATAAATTATACCGGGGACTTGGGATCATAATATTGTGTGGCTGTTGCTGCAAATCTCGGGTGGTCGATGAAAATTTTTTAATTAAAGACATAAATTATTTACTGAGCCTAGCTATTTTGAGGTCTATCCTTAGATGCGATTACTTCATTTTTCTTTTTTGGATAAAAAATTTACTATTCATTAATTTTTTATGATACATTTGTTAAGTTAAAAAATAAAAGCAATGTTATAAAGCTGGTACTTTTAATTAAATTGTTTATTTCTTTGCCTCCGACAATGTCACAAAGAATAGCCATTTTAGTGAAAATCGGCTGCTTTTCGTGGTGGCCATTTTTTGTCGCTAAACTAGATCGAAGCACGCGGCAGATGTAGTACAGCCCGCGCTGGCAGTCAGGTGCCGCTCCCCCTAGCTCTCAGGTGACATAAAAACTATACTGACGCTAGGTACCGCTCCTCCTACATCGCAGGTGGCATAACATCCAGCGCTAGGGATTT
Organism: Ecdyonurus torrentis; assembly: GCA_949318235.1. Classification (NCBI taxonomy): domain Eukaryota; kingdom Metazoa; phylum Arthropoda; class Insecta; order Ephemeroptera; family Heptageniidae; genus Ecdyonurus; species Ecdyonurus torrentis. Next base: position 3,648,121 of record OX439134.1, on the reverse strand, counting down.
GGCGTCACTTATGCTAGAGACACAGGTTACTCAATTATACTCAGATCTTGCGCGCATGTACTAGGGCGCGGGCTTATTTGCGTTAGTATACCTATGTACTTAGATTTAACACATCATTTTTTTCCGTGCGTATTAAGAAAAATTAACATTTCCTCTACGTTATGTTTAAAAAAAAAAAAAAAAATCTGACATTATTTGTCCGCTAAAATTTTGCATGTTAAAGCTGGCAAATGTTATTTTGCAGTTATATTTACGTAAAGCTGTACTATTACTATAAACACATCTATTAGCACGAAAGTTTATTTAAAAAACAAACAGAAAATAACGTATAATGCTTAAACATAGTATCGTTATATGCTGTAAAAAAATACACATAAAAACCAACCAAATTATTTTAATGTTATATTTTACGAGTATTTTTACATCGTTGATAAGCAAACACATTATATAATATAGATTTATTTTTAAAGCTATTTATACGTCAATACTCACTTTATTTTAGTTTTCATGCGATATATTTTTAGACTACGTAATACGTAAGGTGCAACACAATATTTGTGTAATTTATTTTTAGATTTAAAAATATGTAAATATAATAATGAGGATTACTTTTAGTCTGGCAATGTTTAAAACTTTGCAAATGACTCACGTCATCAGTTACTTGTCATTAAACAATTGAAGATAATTTTGAATACGCATGCACGTGATACGTAATTGGTGCATGGGTTCAGAATTAAAGAACTACTCTCCACTTTGACTTTACATATCAGTATATATTATATGAGAGACAAAATACAAAATTTAAGAAACAATTGTAAATTTTCGTGAAAAACAACAACAGCAGCAGCAGCCATACGTAGGCTTTGTTATTATTATTATTATTATTTTTTTTTTTTACAATTTTTATACACAATAATGCTGTTCGTAAACCCTGTTTTCTGTTCCTAAAATGACGATCGCCTTTGGTTATTCCAATGGAATGCGCATTTTTTTGGTGTAAGAGAACAGGGTTTACGAACAGCATTAATATTTATAATAATCGAAATAAATGTTTCAATTAGTCGGAATGAGGACAACACAAAACAACAATAATAATATAGCAGTAAAATAATAAATTATAATTTTTAAGCAAAAAAAAAATAAAAAATAAATAAATAAATAAATAAAAATAGTGACTTTTTTTTTTTTTTTTTTTTTTTTTTTTTGTGCAGGATCTGAAGTTTCAATTTTTTGCCTTTTTTTATTGCCATCAGACATATTATATGAAATAAAATGTAATTTAATCACTTTTATTTAGGATAAAAACGCTAAAATGTTACATTTGAACGCAGACGTCAGGTAATAACATTAGGCCAGAAGAGAAGTGCAAAATTGATTCTGTGCCAAAACAAGCTGCAGATTGTTGATTTTTTGTTTTGTTTTATGTGCGAATTTTGTCTAGGTTTACCAAAGATCAGATAATTACTTAAAATTTCTTAATACACAACCACAAGTTTCTATTTTAAGCATAACTTTACTATAACAAGTAATTAGTCATATCACTTTTACATGATGGTAAAAATTTCCAAAAAATTAAAAATGTAAGTAGCATCTGGCAGTATATTATAAAAGATTAAAGAACTATTTTTAGTTAACACAAATTTGCATCATAAATTATAATACAGTACAGTTAAAACCACTCTAACACGGTAATATTTTGAGTTAAAATCAGTATATTTATATAATGGGTGTTACCGGTGTTAAAAAATCGTTTATAAAACACACGTTGTCTATAATTTCTTAAAAAAAAAAAAAAATTACACAGGGTCCCGCAATGGTAAAGGCTATCAGAAATTAAGGGTCCCTAAACTGGCATTGACTAATGTACTCCAGTGGTATAAAATGATCTATTTGGATTGTCAATGATATGAAAAACATTTTGTATAACGAATGTTTTTGTTCCTAGACAAAATATATTATTTACTTAAAACAAAAAACGTTACACAAGATTATCTTTATCATTGCTGACAAAGACACTCAAAATAAGTGTGAAAAAAAGAAAAAAAAAATAGATAGCAGACACTTGTTTGTTTTTTAAACTATACAACCAGAAGTGAGAGGGATTGAGAGGGGTTTTCTTGAGTATTTCTTTTCTATTTGTCCTAATTTTAGATGTGGTGCCTTCATTAACCCAGAATGTCTTTCTCTATCTCTCTCAACGATGAAAATTTAACTTAAATTTCAATGTAGCTACACAAACACACATCATATTAAATAGACGGGAACTCGTAAGAATTAAAATGAATTTAATTTTATTACTTAAGGTGAATTTTTTTTTAAATATATAATATACTATAACCAAAAATATACAAGTGAATAACTACATAACTAAAAATGGTGCATAATCGTAAAAACTTTTTATAATTAATTCAATTAGTGAGAAAATATATATTTTTGGACTCTTTGCATAAATTGTGTACCTGGTGACATTATATAAAAATACTTTACATACTTATTATAAAAATAAAACGCGCAATCCTTTTTTTTTTTTTTTTTTTTTTTTTAGTGGCAGAGTGTAATTAGAAGTGTATCAAGACACACAAGCACATTAATTCACGTAGTCAAAAGCAAACAAAGCGATAATGTAGGCTAACAATTTGGCAGTAACTCGTATTTTTAAGTTAATTTTATATTATGTTTCTGCTTTAGTTGCTGAAAGTATATTTCATTTTTGCCTTGCCATTAAAATATATAATTTTTTGGTAATTTATACTTATTATGAAAAAAATTTATAATAAAAAAAATATATATATATTAACTTGAATAATTTTCATTTCCTTTTTTTTAAATATACGGAACCTTACCAATAACCGGGATAATATTCTGCATATTTGATAGAAATTATGACAATTATATATAAAAATTTAAAAACCTCTATTATGGCTACGCGCTATCAACACGCAAGATGATCGATATATGATTATCTATTATACTATGTCATTACGTAAAAATTATAATGATCTACTATCACGCATATATTTAAAATTTTCGTGTCAAGTTCAAGGACCAGCAATTATTTAATACATAAATTCTTTGTTCTCTTATTAAAAATCTTATATTAATATGCTTGTTGATCCGTTTTTTTTTTTTTTTTTGTTTTTTTGTTTTTTTTTTACTATACAAGGTATAGGAAGAAAATTGTGTTTTTTAGATACTTCTGTTTTCACTCGTTGCTATAAAAAAAAAATTAAATTTAACCTCTTAAGGTTATTGCACTAAAAAGATATCAAAATTGTTGTTGATAAGGAATATTTTAATGCTTGTGACCTGGTGGTGACGTGGTGGTGGTGTACGCGGAGAAAAGGCAGGGTAAGATCAAGACGTATTTATAGGGCAATGCAGAAGACCCTTAATTTTCTATACCCCCTATCTTTGTGGAATTATCAATTAAAAATGATGTTTTTTATTTTTAGAAAGGTATTGCAAGTCAGAACGGAGAAATTTAAATGACAAAACCAGCCACAGATGTTTTAAACTTTAATTACAATTTTTTTCAATTGTAAAATTAAATGGAAGAATTCATATTACAACTGTGTTTCTTGTGGCAAAAAATAAAAAATAATAATAAAAAAAAAAAAAAAAAAAAAGTGTACGCCCACTTGAATTTTACGCAATTTATTCACTTGTGCTATACATTATTAGAATAAAAATTTACACAATATATAATTTAACACGAATAATAATTATAATGTGCCTCAGGTGTCAGTATTTAGAGTATTATAGTACTGTACATTTTATATATTGAAGAAGAATAGGCCTATATTTTAAGAATTATAAGAGAAGTAGAAAAGTACTAAAGAAAAAAGATGACGATCTATATTCAGGCAATAATAATTTAATATATTATATACAGTATAATATACAAATGACAATTTTTTGTGCAAATTTTAGTGCAATATAATTTGTATTTTTTTTTTTTTTAAAATAGCCTATCAGCAGCAGGTTATATATATAATAATAAAAAAAAAAGTAGAGCAATAATCAACAGTGCATAAAAGTTGTTTATTTTTTTACTAAACCAATATAATGAAGAATTAACTATCAGTAAAAAGTGAAATTTACATTAACTGTCACATCAAACGGTACATATACACACATATCATTATATAACGTACTTATATGCACGAGTAATTGAAACGTAAAAACAGTTACTGTTGTTGTAGCAACTTCTCTATTGTTTGTGGAGACCTTGTACAGAAAAGTAGTCACAGAAAAAGTTTTGCGTGAATTTGGTTACAACTGCATGATATCAAGCGGAATCTCCAATCATTAATGATACAAAACTATAATATTAAAACCACAATAAGTTATAAAAAGAACTGTATATTTAGGACAAAACGTGGTGTGGTCTGTTTAGCTTTGTTTTTAAAAGAAACGCATAGAAATAATAATAATAAAAAAACTTCTAAAGAAATTTGTTAAACAAATAAATCTATTCTATCATAAAATTGTTTATATAATTTCATGTGTTTTCAAGTAATTTTTATGATGTTTATGTTTGCTGAGAATAAAATAAAATTAGCTTTCAAATTCAAATATATTGTTATCTTATGATATTTGGAGCCTCTTTTCATTGTTGAGAAAAAAAAAAACGAAGAAGACAAAAATGGGTTCAATTCAATTGAATGCCCCTGCCTGCAAGTATGGGCGCATTCTTTGGTCTACATTTGAACAAGCTATAGGGTGTATGCGGATGACGTCATATTTAATGCACTTGGGGGCCATACTGGAGTAGTGAATAACATTGCTCAGCATTGGAAAAACCTCATTTAAGCCAATTTTCTTTGGGAAATCGGTTATTATTTTTGTTGATGTTGTTATTTTTCTCACATTCTTGAGATACTATAATTTAACATATTTACAGCATCAATGCTCTCAAAAATATTGCATAGTGGTTTTAAGCTGGCAAAATTATTTATTTTCCTATGCCACCCATGTTATTGTGTTATCCAACATGGCGTCAACTTTAACATGAATGAATAGACCCTATACTATAAAAACTCGGGTTACAGTAAATTATTATATTCAAAAGTATACTGTATTTTGTAAAAATTGAGAGACATTTCCTTGGTGGGTTGTATTTCAAGTGACTTTCTTGACTTTCGCTGATTCTGAGTTACACAACTGTATTTTATTGTGGGCTAGACTAGATGCAAAGGCAATGAATAGAAGTGGAAGTAACATATTTGAAGAAACCACGCCTGGGAGAATTCTCCGTTTTGAATTTAAAACAGTAGAAATTATACTTTATCAAGTAATTTATTTACTATCTAAATCAACATTATAAATTTAATAATAAAAATCCAGAAAAATAACAATAGATAGTAAAATTTCCTCGTAACAATGCGTAACAGACTAAGACACACTATCGTTATATATTATAATAAACTTACGTAAGAATTAGACTTTTTCTACTTCAACAACTCTGAACTAAATATGAATTATTACAACGACAAACTCTACATGACATTTTATACACAAAATATTATATACCCTTACAAAAAAATAAAATATAATAATATAGTCAAAAGTTGGCAATGTTTCCTTAGTAAAAACTTGGCAAAAAAGCATAAATATATATAATCTACTACAGCAAAATAAGTTGGTAGACTAAAATAATTGGCGCATTATGAAGAAATAAAATTAAAAATGTCAATACAGCAAATAAATAAATTAAAATAGACGACAAAAGTATTCATTAAAAACTAATATTTATTATGTACTATTATAATAGTTTTTATTATAATTTTAGAATTTTGTTGAAGTATTGAATACATTCATAAAGTAGGTGTTTAATACAAAATTTAGCATGTACACAAAGTCAAAGTTACGCCCTGTATTATACAAATTTAAATAACAAAAATTATAATGTGTAAAGTTCGTCATAGTCATAACAATCATGTTTTTGTTTCCCATGCGAGTTGACAACAATGCTAAAAATGTAAACAATGGTTGCGTGGTGTGCCTTGTCTTGAGATGTCTCTTCCTTGTGGGCATTATTGTTAACAATTAAGAGACTTGAGAGCTCATTGTTGTCAGAAACAGTACCACGGGAGAGAGAGAGATAGAGAGAGAGAGAGAGAGCAAATTGTATAACGAAGCAAAAAACATAACTTTAAATGTAAAGATAATAAGTAAAACATAATGCATAGGACTTTTTAAAATATAAAATTCTATAAATAAATAATAAAAAATTTCAAAAATGTAGAAAAGTAAATTTTTTTTACGGACATGATGCTAGTAAAATAGTCATTAAAAGAACCGCACCTAGAAAAGGCCCCGACAGGCGTTAGAGGAATTTTATTTTAGTTGGGTCAATGGCACGTTTGTGGAGAGGTCACTTAAATGTGACGTCACCACGGTCATGTATAGTCAAAATATCTTATGATAAAGATATTATCTTCAAACAGATGCTCACAGTATACCCTTACGCTTCTTTATTACTTTAGTGCAAATAAATTGCTCACAATACATAAGAATGTGTTGCTTCATATCAGAGTCCCCTCGAGAAGACTCTGCTTCATTTATAGCTGAATAATTCATTATTTATTTATTAATTTAACAAAAATCCATCAACGTAGTTTATTTTTGCAATAATACTATTATATGAAACGTTGTTTTCAGTAGCTTATCTACTGTTTTCATTAATAAATATTTGTTTGGACCCTTTTATAGACACCAAAAAGTTTTTTTTTTAAACACAACTGCGAAACAAAATTAATAAATAACATATATAAGTCACAACTTCTAGAGAATTATTTTATATTTATTTATTAAACACCAAGGTGTACTTATACATATATAGGTCTACATTTTTGCATATTGACTTAATGATAGGGTCCCGAGATGGACAATGAAGTAAGTGGTACCTAGTACATAGGCCACTACATAATACACATACACATTTATCATTACACTCGTGATATGACACGGCTTATTTTATGTGTATACCAACATTTCACTTTTAAATAATTTTACAGTTAACGAGCTTCTCTAAATAATTAGCGATCAATTTACCAATTTTGCACAAACTTGCAACTAGAGAAAGTTTTCAAAAGTGATTGAATATAGACAGCTGAAAAACACGTAAGAAAGGATCACATCTTACTTGCATTGTATTAAGAAAAGAAAAAAAATCAGGATGAAAAAGTTGGTCACCAAAAACATTCATAAAATTCTTTGACGTAGCGGAATAAACAATGGAAACAATGATTAATTATAAAATCATTATTAAAAACAGCTGTCAAAGTCATTCATTATATTGAAAATTTATTATTATTTTTTCTTATTCTTTCCTTATTCTGATTACTTCTTGAAGTAAAAATGCAACTCATCCAATTTATATCACTTTCTGATAATTAAATTACTTTTTAAAGAAGTGTATGTGAAGATTTTTCGTCTTCGTGCAAAAATATACGGTATGTGGTGTGTATTATAATATAAATATACTACTTATATTATCATAATTAATCTTTCTTATAAGATACTGCAAACATCTTAAAGCATATTAAAAAAAAAAAAAAAAAAAAAATGCACTCGGAAAATAATGATGTTCACAACAGATTTTTTTTATAAATTTACAACATAGATTTGTGCGTTTACGCAGCATATAGTACTTCGTTGCTGCTATAACGCATAGGATCTATACAACAGAGTGCCTTTTCAGTAGAGCTTTACTTCTGCTGCAGAAGTGAAAAGAATAACTTTGCTGTACAGCATAGTTGAGCCAACTCTTCAGTTTTATAATATTCATGGCAGTCAATAGTCTCACAGTCAGTCAATATTGGACATTTAGTTTTTCCACTACTACAGCAAAATATAATGCCTATGCACGTAAATTTCGTGTTGTAGAGATAAAAAGGAGCAAATTTACAGTTCAACTCAACTTCTTCAGTGGTAAAAATTTATTTTTTGCTGTTGCATACTTAAGACAAATTGTTTAATTATGCAGTTGAGTTTTTTTATTAAAAGAATTGTATCTAAAAAAAAAAAAAAAAAAAAAAAAAAAAAAAAAACGGCGCCATGCACACAATTTTATTATTGCATGTGAAAAAGCGATACCACATCACTAGTATAAAAAGAAAAAACAAGAAAAATGTTATTTGAAAGAATATAAAGAAAAAAAATCAAGTTTACTTATTTAACAAGGCAAAAGTATATCGTGACGAAGCAGTATAAACGAAAGTTATAATTTAAATGATGTTAGCAGCAATCTTTGTAATGAGATTTTATATAAATTTTCTACATGGATGGCTCAACGAGAGTAAATTATTGCCATCTTTTTAACTTCAATTTTAACTATATATATATCATGTTTGTTGTAACAAGGATTTGCCTGCAGATATGATAAAACTCTCTGGTATTTTAATAAAAACAATCAGAGAAAGCTATTTCACTAAATTTATACTTCAGTGCAATAATGATGTGTCAATATATAGCGGAAGAAATCATGTACTAAAGAGAGTTCATTCATTGTTCTTAAATGCTTGGAAATAATTTTAAAATATGTTACTCAGATATAACAATAAAAATAATAATAATAATAATAAATAAAAATGAAAAGTTGTAAAAAAGAGAATTCTTACAAAATTTGTGTGCTGATAACTGATAACAGTGCGTAAATAATTGGAAAATAAATACTTTGTAGTATATTAACAGTTGCAATTAACGCAACTGTCATTTACCGGAACTCATTACATCGTTGACTTTATTAAAGGAATAGACCAGAGAAAAACATAAGCATTTATATTACAAAACACTTGATGAGATTTACATAATAACATTAGTTTGTCTCAAAACACAACAGTAGCCTCTTAGCAGTGATCAGAAAATTCGATTTATGCAACCCGCACAACATTTTCTTACTAATTTCTGCATGTTTCTGTCGTCAAAAACATGAATTTTCACGCAAATTGCATACTTTACAGTTTTTTCACCCTCTCTCGTGGGGCTACATTAACATTCTGGTAAAAATTGTCATCAGTTTTGAAGATCCCATTTCGTTTTTATTCATTAAAAAGCACATATGTTGTTTTATGTGGTCTATGGCTTTAATAGTTATATAAATATATATCACTCAAACACATAAATATGCCAATAAATAAATATATGATAAATACGATGTAAATAAATAATGTCAGGTTACACGAAGAAAAATAAATAATATTTTTTTTAGCTTATCCATCATATACTGCAATAATAACTATAGAACAAATATTGTTAGCATAATTACTTAAGCTATTCTAATTCAGATTCAGCATACATTATGCAATTTTGTTCCTCCATATAAACGCTGTCATTTACGAGATCACTTAAAATTAAATCAATTAAATAATTGAGAAATAACATTCTGTCAATTCTAATGTTAACTTTATATAACATGAAACGTAAAACTGCAAAATTAGTGATCCAAAAATAAGTTCAATGAGTTCCACTTATTGTGTAATATAAAACCATGCACAATTCAGAGTTATATTTTATATAACATTCTGCGTATGTGTTACTTAGTATGGCCTCCGTATTATGTCGTAGTTAAAATTCTTGCTCATACCAAATGTGAGCTAAATATATATAAAAATCTCGTATAAGAAACCTTATTAAGTAACAAAATCGACCTTCACAGTACACTGCTATTTATGTCACTTTTTTTTTTTTTTTTTCTTACTGCGATTTTTGCAGTATCAAATTTATTGTAAAACTTGTATGATAATTTTAAAATACATTGCATTGTATGTTATACCGTAGTCCGGAAATTATAATTAAAAAAAAAATTATAATATTCAAATAAAGATCTTCTCCATTGTGGTGCCAATTCAACATGTGACATATTATACGGAATTGAGACTTTTAGCTTATAATCCATAATTGTGCAAAAAAGTTGAGTATAAAGTTTTTATTTTTTTATTTATTATTATTATTTTTTTAATCTAAAGGGTCCATTTTGGTGCCTATAGCGTTAACATGAAAGGTATAGGGAAATTAGTAATCAGCTAATATTTTTATTTGTTTAATGTTATATTAATAACTTTCTATATAATATATGCATGATATTTGATTAGCAAATTATATAGGGGTATTTAAATGGAGCAATCATAAAAAAGAAACAAATCCACGAATTCATGTACGGATGAGTATATAACTTAATTAAAGTCTTATTTCAATATAATACTATAATACGCCCGGATATATAACGCCTTTTTTTTTTTTTTTTTTTTTTCTTTAACGAACTTTAATACTTGCTGCATTACATCTATCAGAGTTATTCTGACATGCTATATTGTATAGTGATTATACTAAGTAGCATAAGATTTAAGATTTTCAGCGTAATTACTTATGCTATGTAACAAAATAGCAACATTTGTGCTCTATATAATATAGGAATTCTCCAATGCAGCATAAATTACGTTGTTTTTTTTTCGTGCACGGAACGAATAAATTACGTAATTTTTGCTGCATTTATGTCATTATAGCATAAATAATGCTAATTTAGAACAACACAAATAATTATGCTGTGCAACACAATATTTATGCTATTACAACATAGTTATTATGCAGTATAGCATAAATTATACTGCATTAAACAAATTGTGCTGCAAATGAGCTAGCATAATTATTACGTATATATTTTTGTCCGTGTGTATAAAAATCAAACAAATTATTAACGTACTTATTAATTTTAAAATCTAATTAGGACATATACATTAAAAAGTTTCCTATTTCCATTAAAAAAAGTTTCCTTTTCCTATCTTTCACTGGAAAGATCTACCTTTGTTTTTGTGTTTGGTGTATTGCCGCAAACATAAAAACGCGTAAAATTGATCTATTTTTGTCTGCAAGAGTATGACAGCTTTATGTGCCAAAAAGAAAAAAAAAAAAATAGAGATCGATAATACATATGTATACCCTCATGACCTATTATATAAGTTCAGAAAGATAAGATATTTATTAATAAGTTTGATAATTATATTAACAGTTTATAAAACCACAAAGAAATTAAAATAATTGAATATTTCAATCAGTTTCTCATTCTAGAACAATTCTTAAAATAACTTTATGGAAGCCGCAATAAAAACTATTCATTTATTTAAAAAAGGATTTGTAAAGGTTACAGTTGAAGTTACGAGAAATATTCAATATTTTTATTCAATATCGGTTTAAGATGTTATACAATCGATAGTCATGCAATAATTTTATAAGTGATTAATCGAGCAATACTTGATTGAAGGTTATAGCTTTTTTTGCAGATTGACTTTTTTTTTTTTTTTTTTTGGTATCCTTGCTACTACAAATGATTGTACTGAGGTACTTCAAGATAATTAATCAGAACACTTGAATTTATTCGAGTGCGTTGCTTAAAAACAGGTCTTTCAAAATAATAATAATAATAAGTATATAAATATAGAATCTTCGAGTGCCAATGAACTTTTTCAAAGCACTTTAAAATATTATTTTTCGATTCAATGTTCGCCTTCATTTGTTTAACATATTTTTTTGACAAGATAATGAACAGTATACAGGTATATAGAGGTCACGTGACATCAGAGGTCAGTGACCTTATGTGTCAAGGAAAACTACGCAGTGCAAAAAAAAGAAGAAAAGAAAAAAAATCTCATTCGAGTAAACACGAAGTTTTACACGCTGCAATAACTTTAATTGAGTAATTTAAGTTCTTTAATTACACGTTTACACGTGCTATACAAAAAACAAAAAAATTATAATAATAAATAAATAATAATAAAAAATTCCAACATTCTTAGCGGAAATTTGTAAGACGCCTTTTTTTTTATGAGTATGCGTTTTTTATGTAAATATATAGGCTATATTATATTTTATTTATGTAGAAAAATCGAGATATAAAAATTGTATGTATTTAATTTAATGTATGTATTAAATAATTAATAAATTATATTTTTATAGTTTTTTTTTGTTTTTTTTTTGTTTGTTTAATGATTATAATATAATTATATATTAAATTATGTATTATATAATGTATACTATGAATTATTATATATTATATGTACTAAAAGTTCCTGAATTTACATTTTAACTTTCATTACTCTCCATCTATTTAATTAGAGTTTGTGTCATTTTTGTTTTGATTAAGTGCTAATTTCACTATCTACAAAACAGCCAGAAAAATGTATTCCAAAACCTTAAAAATCAATTAATTGCTAACACTTTTAATTACTTACAAATTTTAATTAAGAAGTTTCTAGTAAGACACTGTAATGGAAAACAAAGACAAATTGCTATCTAATAGTCGCCAACAAATAATAATAATGCTATGATATGAAAGTGGGACAATGAAAAACGATGATGCAACTCCTACACAACGTATCCTGTCATATTAGGGGGGGGCCAAGCCAAAACTGTGTATAATTTGTATTTAATTTCATAGATAACAGTGCATGCATTATGCATGTTAAGTTAAAACACATACTGAGACCTTGGGAAATTATTTAATTACCTACACTCTAATTATTTTGTTATATCTTTTGTATAATACCATGGAGATTTATGTATATAAATTAAAATCTCCATAAGTCTGCTTCATGCGGAGAAGTATTTTTTGCAATGCACTTGATTATTATGTTAACACTATTACACACAAACTGATTGCAAAGTGCAAATATTGATCAGTGTGAACATCAAGCCATGAGCGTATTTTTTGAATTTGCAGTCTCTCTTTCTCTAGTTTTTTTTCCCCCTATTAGCTAATATACACCAACAATAGCGCATAAATTTATAAGATAACGTCTAGTGGGGTGACTTTGGCTTGCTGAGGTGACTTTGGGCAAATTTTCAAAAATTATTTACTCCGACACTAAAACTCCAGGAAATTAAACAAAACTTAATGAAACAAAAATTATAAATTAAAGCCTATGTAATTTCTAGTGTTTATTTCATGTTTCTTATATAATATGTGCTTTAGTTATATAGGAAGTAAATAATTTGTGAAAATTTGATCAAAATGACACAGCAAACCCACTTGATGGTACCATTTTTTTTTTATTATATTTTTTTTATCATCGTCCTTTTAGAGTAAAATGTTATAGCCTTGTTTGGATTTGCAATAAACATATTTATGCTATTTTATCAATGGTGGCTGACAGAGAGAGCAAACAAATGAAATGCAGCGCAAAATAGCATAGAAATCCCAATTTTTTTTTTCTTACCCTTCAGATGCTAGATTTTATGATTTCACCAAGGCTAGAAAATCTTAGAAAACATTAGGTAACAGGTAAGATACTCAACCCTTAAAAAAAAAAAAAAAAAAAAAAAACTTGTCATCACCTGAAACTCTCATTCTATTTTCTGGCATGTAAAATGATGAAAACAAATCAATGAAATTTAATATATAACTAACAAGGGAGGGTTATTATGAATTATAAAGTGTTGAAAGAGAATTATGAATATAAACAACTAAACACTTAAAAACATTTTAGTCGGTTGTATAACAATTTATCCTTTGTAAGAGGAAATACTTGAACCTACGTGAACCTTATATTGTTCTCCTATATCAAATTAAATTAAATTTCTATCATCATCAAAAATTAATTCAAGTTTACTGTTGAATATTCTATATAGATATTACGAAAACTGTTGCTTCAAGAGCTTTTTAAGTATTAATATTTTAAATTTAGCATGTAATATTGATCTGTCACCCCGTGACATAGCAAAATGATCTTTAAAAAAAATATTTAGCAAATACCCCAGTATATACTTTAAGTTCATTTTATAGTTCTAAGACATATGATTTTTAGCTTAAGTGGCAATATCAAATCATCGATTTTAATAATCAAGTATACGTAAGGTTTACTTGATAATTAAATTTTATTTGATTTTGAACTTTAATGTAATATTGGCATGTGCTACCAGCTGACGGTGCCAAGTTGTATAAAACGTAATCAACTATGAGAGAGAGAGAGAGAGAGAGAGAGAGAGAGAGAGAGAGAGAGAGAGAGAGAGAGAGAGAGAGAGAGAGAGAGAGAGAGAGAGAGAGAGAGAGAGAGAGAGAGAGAATATAAGACAGTACAGTTCGTAATCATAAATTTCAATTTTAGTTCAATTGAAGATAGAATATTTATCACCATATGTTGTAGATACTGTATATCAAGCTGTGGAGATACATACGTGCATGATATGTTTTTCATTACCGTATATTATATATTATAGTTTTCATTATCCAATGCTCACCGTGATGAGTAATTTTTAAATTTTCCTCTATGCAAATTTGTATATATAGTAACTATAATATAACTTTGTAAGGTATACAGTTACAACATGATAGAAATCTTTGTTGAATTGTTCATGTATTTTTTATTAAGGAGACCATATATGCATTATAGGATGCGAGACAATTAAGTACTTCAGTCACCTAAAGTCCTTAGAGTTCATGCTTACAAATTCTTAAGTGTCTCAAGACTTTTTATTTATTATTTTTTTATTTTAATTGCACCCATGGGCTACATGTTTTGTTTTGTTTTATCCAAAAAGTAGAACTTAGAGTATACTGTACAAAGTTTTAAAGCTACTGTGTTCAGAATGCTACAAATATCATAATGATTCTTTTGCGGCTAGATTATAATGTATAAATAATTGTATTGTTTTTATAAAAAGTGGCGATTTTAAAAATAGTTTTTTTTTTTTTTTTTTTTTTTTTTTTTTTTTTTAGTATGCAAGTTTGACGATTGTTTCTAAAGGTCTATGTTTTGTAGATGTTAACCTTGTCAGATGCATTGTATTTGTATACTGATTGTAGGAGAAAGAAATGAAATTTTTTTAATTTGAATAAGTCATTAGATATATCTATTCTAATATATATCTATATAAAAATTCATTTTAATATTATTTACTCTCTCTCTCTCTCTCTTATAAAGTTGCTATAGGTGCGGTCTGTACACAAGAAATAATTTTGATTGCATGAAAATTCAATTCTTTCTAATAGAAATTGAAAGTAATCAAATTCAACTTCTTTTATTTGGATCTTAGATTGTTACATCAACAAATTACAGAGTGTACAGTAACCAATATATTACCCTTGTCAAAAAACATTATCTAAACTTATACTTAGCTTATTAATTATTTACAGTAAGTGAATACTATTTGTTTGCATATATTTTAAAAAAAAATATTGCACCATGTGAACTTATCATTAGTGTCAGTGCCCTGCATACAATTTTTGTCTTTTTGTCATATATGGTGATTATAGCCAAACACATCGCATGCAAAATTAATCAGCTGAAATAATAAGAGTACTATCATTCACCTGTAATTGGTTCAATCATCGCCTGATAGGAAAAAATAATTTTATAAAACACAAATAAAATTTTAAAACTTTTGGTTTTTATTGCTTGGGACGTTTACTTTCATGAGAAGATTCACTGTTATATTTGATTTAATACGATACTTTAATACCTATAGATGTAATAAAAATGTGTAAATATTTTTTTAAAAGGCTCAAAACTGTAACTATAAAGATTACGCCTTATCAGTTACAGACACCACAACTTCCGTTTGTCAAATCACAAACTATGACAGGACAGGAAAACCAACGTTTTGCAGTATTGGTGCGGTTTGCAACTCAAATTGGAAGATAATAATAATATTAAAAATAATAATAAAGGTGGAATTTCAATTATTGCAGATAATTTTAATTTGCTTACTGATCAACAAATAAATAAATATATAATAGCGCATTCAATATTTATACATGTAATATTTGAAGTTTATACATTAGTGTATGTAAGTATGTATACTATTAGTATATATAATTAATTTTAAAATGTATACGGTCTATGCACTCATGTTAAAGTCGATACCATGTTGGATAACTCAATACATGGGCCGGTATAGGAAAATGACACATTTTGCCAGTTTAAAAATACTTAGCAATTTTTTTGAGAGTATTGATGCTGTTAACAGGTCACATTAGTATCTCAAGTATGTGATAAAAATAATAATAACCAAAAAAAATTGACCGATTTTCCACAGAAAACCAAAAACGAAGTTTGCTCTATGCTGAGCATAATATGCTATGCTAGTTCATCGCTCCAGTATGGCGTCGAAGCGCATTAACTATGATGTCATGCGGATACACCTTATAGATAAATGAAAATGTAGCCCTATCGTATTAACATAAGTTTATTCTCAAAATAGTAAGAAAAAAATATTAACCACTAGACCTAAACCGATCGATACATCGATAAATTACATTGATGTAAAATATTCTGAAAATATTTTTGCAAACTGTTATTCGCATTATGTGACACACAGTAGGTCTCTGTCCTCTGTTTATAACTGTTTTACTGTTTAACTCAAGTCGCAGAGTCGTAAAGCAGTTCTAGTATAAGCACGTGTTATAATATAGTATATAAATAATCATTGAAACTTTATATATTTTATTGCATTCCAAACAAACACGTGTAGTGTTTATAAAAAAACATTTAAACGCGTGTGCATTTTGTTGACATTTAAATGTAATCGGTTATTATTATCATATACTAAAAATAAAATAAAGATGAATTGTTTTGTTTACACGTGCTTTAATGATGACCAAAGTAATATTGTAAACATTGTTGATGTTAAGCAATTGCTACAACTTTATATTTATATAAAATTATGCACACTGTATTTAATACAATAAAATGCTTTTTTTTTTTTTTTCAATATTTATACAATTATTTTATTGTTTGAAGAGCAACAATATCAATTGCAGATGGAATTTGTTTCCCAAATGATTAAGGGTACAGTCGTTACTTTTACTTGTCGTATTTCTAGAAATATCTCTCAATTTTTTTTTTTTTTTTTTTTTTTTTTTTTAACATTTTAAATTTAAATGTAACAACTACCAGTAATTTCAGGACCTCTGTGACTATCAGATAAAGGAGAATAAATTATTAAAATTACGTTTAGATAAAATGGACATAAATTTTTAAAATTCATAAATATAAATTTTGACATGGTGACGCCTAAGAACTTATTCGTACTTATTCGTATAACACGTGCAAAATAATAATAAAACTGTATTAGTCAAATCACTGCAAAAACTCATATTCAGCCGTATGTGTATGAGTACCAAAAAAATAAATCAGCATGGAATAGTACACTAAAATGGCAAGAAATTTGAAGCCAACTCATATTATTAATATTAAGTTAACTAAAAATTTTGCCATGCTAAAATTAAATAAAATTCACAAACCCTCATCTTCAATGCGGTAATTAGCAATGCTGTTCGTAAACCCTGTTACTTGCTACTACAAAATGATGATCATATTATGTTTATTCAAATGTAATGCGCATTTTTTGTAGCAAGAAAACAAGGGTTTACGAACAACACTATATAGAGATATTATACTTCACGGTACTGTACAGTTTCGATCAAATGAATAGTTACCATTTAAACTCGATGTTTTTTACCGCGTTAAATTTCGTTCAATTTTGCAACCTTGTTTATGATTATTCATTGAACTCTATATCTCAATCACATCTATATTCAAATTCATTGAGTCTATATATTGTAATAGTTGACAAAGACACCACAAGAAGTCACCTGTGATGCACTCAGGTAGACAATCTGGCGGGTAAATATTTTGCTCTTTGCTTGCTTGCTTGCTCATTCTCTCTCTCTCTCTCTCTCTTGTGAGAAATGCTTTCAAGTATTTGTTTGATAACAAGTTTCGAACTATTTTCTTACCAAATTGCTGTCATTACAAATCATATTGATATAAATGATAAAAAAAAATCTTAATTTTAATCTCTTAATCGGGCAAATCGGTAAGTCAGCAGTTATTTTGAAACATAAAAAAAAACATTAAATGCATTTCTTAGAAGAGAGAGAGAGAGAGAAAGAAGAGAGAGAGAGAGAGAGAGAGAGAGAGAGAGAGAGAGAGAGAGAGAGAGAGAGAGAGAGAGAGAATGAGCAAGCAAGCAAGCAAAATATTTATCCGCCGGATTGTCTACCTGAGTGCATCACAGGTGACTTCTTGTGGTGTATTTGTCAACTATTACAATATATAGACTCAATGAATTTGAATATAGATGTGATTGAGAATGTAGAGTTCAATGAATAATCATAAACAAGGTTGCAAAATTGAACAAAATTTAACGCGGTAAAAAACATCGAGTTTAAATGGTAACTATTCATTTGATCAAAACTGTACTGTACCAAAAAACTTTAATGCTAAAACTTAACACTTCTGCTACAGTATACCACATTATACAAGTATAGAATAGTTATACCATATCAAAGTAAATTAGCACCGCATTGACGTGATTTGGAGTTGAATCACGCAAAGTAAAATTTAAGTTATGCGATGTGAACTGTACAAACATACATCACAACACGGTATATAACAATATAATGATGCGTACTAAATGTGAGTGATAGAAAGTACAGTATACTGTACGTATAGTACGTACATTTCATACTTCACGTACATTAACTGCAATGTGGGACAATTAGTATAATGACAATTTCTTTTTATTTTCACTTATATGTATGAATGATACATTATGGTATGCTACAGCCGTTACAAATTAATTACTAATTATTACTATTTTTGAAATTAATTTAAAATTATATATTTAAGCTGCTTTAAATTAGTATAATTCTATAAAATTACATTTTTTCGACACAACGATTTTTTTTATTACTATAGTATAGTACTATTGCATGAGCTATATTGCTAGTTTACAGAAGAAAAAATACATATTTTTGTTTCCACACTTGATAAATATTTAATTTCATGTAAAAATTTAAAATTAAAAAAAAAATGTTAAAAATGATGGAAATGTTATCTTGAATTGTAGAAATAAGTTTATTTTCCAAAATAATTTTTTTTATGTATTAAAAATGTGAGCTTGATAAATATAAATTTAATATTGAAATATAACAAATCGCATTCAAAAAAGCAAAGTTTATTGAAATACCGAAATACGAAATAAAATTACCATGAATCCAGAGAGAGAGAGAGAATTTTGTTATACCGGTGGTTATAAAAATTATTTGAAAATAATTTCGATAATCAGCCATTAAAATAAAATTTTACCAAGTAATTGACTGACAATTCAGCTTTAATTCTATTACTGTATATTGGTTTGGTCAGGGTTTGGTCACCACGACTCCATCCATTGTTAACTTTAAATTTAAATAAGATTATTTCTTCCTGACCCTTTTTTGTGCGCCTCACGACATTCCTAACATAACGTGCATAGGTAGCTCTCTGCACCTAAAACAAAGGCGTGTTACATCCATGGCACGGAGCCTCGTAGTCTAGACAACGAGAAAAAAATCACGTCTATATCGTGAGTCTCATCGTATAGAATACACTGGAAAAAAATATATTGAAAATTTAATGCTTCTGAATCACGATATAGTACTAATGTTTTTACAATTAAAAAACATAGAATCACAATATTTTCAATATATTTCACTGTACAATTCCAACAATTAATTCAATGCATTAAAAAATGTTGAAAAAAATACATATTATATAAAATTAGAACTATAACAAGGTGCATAAAATTGTTATCAAAATAAATCTCGTGTATATATATTCTCAATTAAAGCCTATAGTAGCTATAGTTATAACACTTATAAAAATATTTCAGTAAATTTATAGCATTAAACTATTATTATGAAAATTAAAAATTATTAATACTGTATGCATTTCTTTAAAAATAATGTATACATTATTAAAGCCATAGACCACATAAAACAACTTGTGCTTTTTAATGAATAAACTCGAAATGGGATCTTCAAAACTGATTAAAATTTTTACTAGAATGTTAATATAGCCCCACGAGAGTGAGAAAATACAGTAAAGTTTGCAATTTGCGTGAAAATTCATGTTTATGACGTCAGAAACATGCAAAAATTAGTATGAAAATGTTGTGCGGGTTGCATAAATTGAATTTTCTGATCACTGCTACGGAGTTACTGTTGGGTTTTGAGCCAAACTAATGTTATTTATGTAAATACCATCAAGTGTTTTGTGATATAAATGCTTATGTTTTTCTATGGTCTATATTCCTTTCAGGAAATTTGCATCACCGGTTTCACTGTAAGTACTTGATATCAAAATTCAATATTTCATCATACATAATGCAATAAATCAATTACTCTTACAGTTGATGCTCTAAAAGAAAATCCAAGTATTAATTCAAGCTTTCTACTTGTTATAACTTCATTCTCTTTTGAAATTTATTCCAATTTATTTTAACAATTTGTAAGTGTACTTATACGGTAGAACGAACAGTAGCACGGGTTTAACAAAATTGAACATCCCTATAATGATATAATATCAATTTAAATTGACAAGGACAGCAATTGAATTGAGTATGTACCTCCATTGTTCTATAATTGAAGTTACATCATCTTGTATGTATGCAAATTCAATTGTCTTCTTGGCTCCAGTTTGATTATACGTGACTCAAATCATTAAAATTAGTCATCGTTATAAAAACGTCTTATTGAAAAACTTGTTTAATTATTATCCAGTAGAACTATACACTCTAAAAATTGGTGCATTACTTTAGCTACCTACAAATCCGAACTTATTTAAGAAAGTTATTATGAGTAGCTAAAATAATGCATTTTGTCAAATTATTAACATAGCTATTTTAACTTAACTTAAAGGCGTAGAACACCTTGAACAAAAAAGTTGCGTAATATCCTAACAAACCTGAAAATCAATGTTGATTTGGCCGGAGTCATTGATTTCTAATTTATTTTCCATTCACAAAATGCCACTGCCGGTCACTGACGTCACAGCTCGCCTGGTCCACGCGCAAGTAAACCGGGCGAGCTTTGACGACAGTGACCGGCAGTGGCATTTTGTGAATGGAAAATAGATTAGAAATCAATGACTCCGGCCAAATCAACATTGATTTTCAGGTTTGTTAGGATATTACGCAACTTTTTTGTTCAAGGTGTTCTACGCCTTTAAATAAGCTATTTTAAATAATTTCCTAAAATGCATTATTTTAGCTGCTCATAATAACTTAAAAGTATGATTATCTTAAATAAGTTAGGATTCGAAACTTAAGTAATGCACCATTTTTTTGAGTGTATACACTGTTATTATAGTTATATGATGTATATGAATTACAGTACATTTATAATGCCAGTAATTAATATATATGTATAAGTATTATTGTAACTGTTAACCTTGCACTTGGGATACATGCTCTGTCATTAAAAATAATTAATTATAACTTCATTAATACGGTAATAGGACTTGACAGATTACAATGAACAATGATGCACAAACATTATAAAATTTATAAAATTTGTTAAAAAGCATCAATTAAGTTAACAACATACCTTTTTTTTTTTTTAATTAATTTCGCATTGCAAAGAATGAATATTACGCACACAAATTTATGTACTAGAAGATTATTTTACGTACATTTTTGTAAATAATTAATAATCAGCAATAGCTAATTATGGTCTTTTCTTACATAAGTGCAACCAATCGTAATACCAATCTGGCATAAGAATTAATCAATTTTGGTATCGAATCCTGACACAACGCTAAGGAAATGATCAAATTTGGCAAGTACTGGATCACAATTTATAGTTCAATTGCCGAGTAATTACTTTTTGGCAATAAATATATAATATTTGAAAAAAATACAATGTTAAAGTCACATTACATTTATGTTCACTTTATTACCTTGCAGAATTATATTTAAATTTACATTTTTTAAATAATGATTTTTTTTTTTTTAGAAAATGTATTTTTAACTGTATTTTTACTATATACGATAACTTTCTGCTAAAAAGTAAACATTTTATACGGATTTTAATGCAATGTCTTTTTTTTTTTAGCAATTTATTATTTATTAAATACACTATAATATTATACTGTAGTTATATGAATAAAATAAGTGTCCACTCAGACGATGCAAATAAAATAAAAATTTACAACTATAATTGAAGTTCAGCGTTAAAATATTATATTTTCTATTGCTCTCGCACGGATTGTAACAAAAAAAAAAAAAAAAAAAAAAAAAAAAAGGCCAGACGGTATGCAATTATGCAGTTCTAGATACGAGATCAATGCAATGTATGCAACTTTGCTGCACAGACTATAAAAATGAAGATTGTCTAGCCAACTATGTCGCTGCATTGTTGATGTCTTACTGCAATACAAGAATATAGCACAATCATTTCATCCTTTGTTGTAAGTCTCATTTTAATTTCCTGTATTAAAGATGCCTTTTACTTTCAAAATGTTGATTATAAATATTATACAATATTGGTGTTGTTAATATTAAGAATACACTAAATTAATGATGAGATCAATTTTCATATTTTTCATAATGAGGAAGAAAGAAAATTTTAGGGAGTAATTTTATTTCGTTTCCTAAAAAAAGACATTGTTCTGAATCGATTGATTCATACATCTAATTTCCATGTATTTTTAATTAATTTTTGAAAAACGAAAAATGACGTCACGGTCAGTAACTTATGCGTGTGGGCATACGAAAAGTTATCTACTGTGACGTCATATCGCAACTTTAAAAAAATTAATTAAAATTCTTAATGAACTGGAACAAATTAGAAATTCGCATATCTATCGATTCAGGGCGATGTCTTCTTTTAGAATATATGCAATCATATATGCATGTCTATGTATGCAATAAAAGCCACCCCTAGGTTTGTTTTTTTAGCATCATTCATC
Organism: Ecdyonurus torrentis; assembly: GCA_949318235.1. NCBI lineage: Eukaryota > Metazoa > Arthropoda > Insecta > Ephemeroptera > Heptageniidae > Ecdyonurus > Ecdyonurus torrentis. The sequence continues at coordinate 3,625,394 of OX439134.1, read as the reverse complement.
TTTCTCATTGCAATATTTTCAAATTGGGGCTTAAAATTGCACTATAATTACGAGAGAGCATTCATAAAAAATACAAATACTGGTAAATAAAAATTTACATTTTACAATATTGAAAAACTTCTGTTTCAACATTATAATTAAAAATTAATTAAATTACTTGCAAAAATATTCACATTGATTAATTATAATAACTATATTAAAAAATATATTTGTAACTAATTGTTCCTGCCTGAAAGTTAAAAAAATTAAATAACGCAAATAATTGTAATGGATAAAAAATAATAATAACTGATGCTCACATTTACTTACATTATGCAGTGCACTATACGTCATGCCCAGACTAATTATACGAACATTAACTAGCGTGACTTTGAAATAAATTTTATACGATTATATATGAGTCATTTTTATTGACATTGCAGAAATTAAGAACCTCGCCAGACTTTTAAAAAAAATTACTGACCACAGACGATTCAAGGTTTTGGTTTTTTACATCAGCAAAACAATTTTTTCTCGTTAGCTGGGGCAAAACTTTTCCTTTAATATTTCTGGTTAGCTGATGTTGCCATTAGAGCCACTTGTCTTTTTTTTTTTTTTTTTTTTTTTTTTTTTGCACTGCGGTAGTGTAAAATTTTCAGGACATTCAGTCTTGCTGAACATTTATTATTTTTATTTTTTTATTTATTTATTTATTTATTTATTTTTTCTTTTTACGTTACGTAACTTTCTATTGATATTTTACAGTACTGTATTTTATCCAATATTTTTGTTACCATGAAAGGCTATTTCGTAGTTCACATTAAACCATAAAACGATATTCGACAGCAAAATTTTGAACAAAAAAATAGTCCATGACAAACTTTTGCAATAACATGTTTTTTTTTATATCGACAAAGTTTTATAGCCTATAGGGAAATGTGAACGTGTCTTAAAACAATAATAACACTTTCAAATTGAAAATACTGTACTATGCCAATCGTCAGTAAATCCCCATTCATTCAAAGTTTAAAAATGAATCTCTATTATATTATACCGGTACTCTTGCAAATATTTTTAGCATGATTAAGAAGTTTTAGTCTAAAGCTCTCAGATTTATTGATTCCTGTTTAAAACATGTTAAGGGAGTAGGGTACCAACCTTATATCTCAAAAACTAGAACGTGTTTTGAGTCTAAATTTGGTGTCATTGGGTAGCTAAGGGTCACACCTAGCCGTGATAAAAATTTCAAGATGTTAGACCGTCCCGAAAAAAAGAAAACAATTATTGAAATTAACATTGGGCCTTATGGGCTTAGAATTTCAAATAATTATATAAAATAAATTTGAACGGTGACCTGCCCAATAATTTTATATATTTTAAATTGTCTCAATCATTGTGCAAAATTTCAGAATTGTTTGACGATAAAAGTTTCCGTCTAATGGCCGACGTCGCCGATATAGTCTTAAATTGCTATAAAAAATATAATTATAACTGCATAAAAAAAATTAGAAGAAGACAAACACGGATAAACTGTATGGGCTGACCGCAGCTGCCTGTATTATAATAGAGGCATTAAGTAGCCCTCAAAAATTATAAACTTCGCAAATATGTACTGTATTTTATTAATTATGTACTGTGTACTATAATTTTTTTTTTTTACATAAAATGCAAATAATTATGTAGGAACAAGTGTAAAATAAAGATAATAATTAAAATTGCTAAGATATCTTCATGGACAAGGCCATCAACTCTTCTGCTATCTAACTTTATATACTTTCGTCACTGTGAGAATCTAATTACATAAGAACTGCATTCTCATCTCACATCATGAGAAAATATCACAGTTCTAACATTGCACAAAGAATACAATTGCATTTATTTTAAGAAAGAAAATTCATATCTTATAAAGGTCAAATTTCTAAATAATTCAATATAAAAATAGGTTTACTTCACTTCGATATTGCTAAGTGTTACAGCAATATATTTTAAGAAGCATAATAAGGATCAATTTTGTATTTAATATATCTAGTTATTAAAGCTTATTATAGGATTCCAATATTGCAGGGTCACCTTGAAATGACCTCCAATGGATGCCCGAAAATCAAGTGCTAAATTTGAAGATTTTATTTTTGTTAAGACCATGAAAGGATTAATATTAATATTTTTTATTACAGGTATAAATTTTTTATGCAAGAACAAAAGTAGTATAAAAAATTACTGTCAATATTTTATTATTATTATTATTTTCTTGGTTCTAAAATGGTAGCCTTTGTAAAAAGTTACCGTAGACTATTTCATGATTTTGTTTCAATCCAATATCTTTGCAAAGTTTGCCATAGTGCTGTATTATAATACCATAGTAATATTTATGTAATATATATATATATATATATATATATATATATATATATATATATATATATATATATATATATATAATATTTATACTATGATAATACTAAATACCGTATTGAAGAGAATTTTATGTGAAATTTAAAAACATTGCCTACCTGTAATTGGCGGAGAGGGGAATGACACTAATTTTAATGACAGTCGCAACTTAGCATTACAATATATAATTTAAACGTCTGTTAATATGTAATTTGCAATTTCCATGTACATTACAGTACTTTTTTTCAACATTATTAAATACAACGCAGTAACATTTTGCAATGATGCCATACATTTTTTTCAGTATTTTGAAATAAAGGTAGCATCATGAAAAATAAAAAGTACATTTTATTTTTTTACTTCACACCTAGGAAAAAATTGTTGAATTGACATGTGTACCTATTTCTTAAGAAATTCAAAGCAACTATTTATTATAAGGTATATTCTAAATTTAAAATAATAATTAATGATAAAGAGATAAAAAAAAAAGTGCCTAATTATCACACCTACTTATAGCAATCGATATAGAGATACTATTCGTAATTCAATACAAATTTTCCCAGTCTAAAAACAATATAAATTAGAGCAAATGGTAACATTATTAAATAAAATTATAAAACACATAATTATGTTATAGTATATAATATTTATAGTAATAAAAATTTGGTAATCAAACATTACTTTTTATTATATATATATATATATATATACATCGCATTTAATTAAGTAATAAAATTTTATTGATTTTTATTCCAAGGGCTACTAAAAATTTACAATGTATAGCAGAGGTGACGTGAATTTTTTATTTTATATTACACGCACAGTCATGAGTAATTTTGATGCGTGGTTTTAATCTGATATCACAAATAATAATAATGAAATCAAAATGACATTTAAAAAATGAACTTGAATATTGGAACCTCCGTATATTGAATGCACTTTAGTCTTCGTAATCATAAATTGAGCGCAATATCGAGTGATAGCGATGCAAATTTACATTACATCATAATGTGATAAACTGATAAGTTTTATAAATAATAATAAGGTCACGATGGAGATAATATTTCCCCAGATATAATTGGTTCTCGTGAACCACAAAGGAAGGAAACACCCTTTTGTTGAAGTCATTATTAAGGGGTGTGGTACCCTTAAATCAATAATGTAATTTTATTGAAGTAATGAAGTAGAAAAAAAAAAGTTAATTACGATTTATAGCACGCTCACGTAATGTTATATGTACGGTATCGTTTAAAAAAAAAGGTTTGAACTTTTTTTTTTTTTTAGAGAATTAAACGCAGCAATTTTTTATTTCACGGCAAAACTTTCTGAAAGCTCTCTCTCTCTCTCACACACACACACTTCATATTTCTTTTATTTCGTCTCGCAAAAAAATTAGATAATGAAACACACTGTAGAGATACGGTATATAATTAGTTTTTATCTTAAATTTAAGGCTACATTTTTCCCCCACGACATTTGTCATTTGTAAATGCAATTATTTTTCACCTAAAAATAATACGGTATAAAAGTTTCAAAGAAAAGAAAAATACAAATTTAATAAAACTGTATGCATTCAATTTTGGACAACAATATATTTATATAATAAAAAAATTACACTACATACTGTTGCAGAAAATCATGCTCAAAGCACAGTTTACAAAGCTGTGCGATGCAAAAATATAAGTGAATAATGAACTAATGATTATGTTTATCAAAAACAGGTTTCATCTTTGCAGAATACGTATGCAAAAAACCAGTCTTCCTTCTAAGTACTGTAAAACATTCTTGATATTCAGTGCTTTTTTTGCATTTTCTACGCATTTGATCTCTCTCTCTCTCTCTCTCTCTCTCTCTCTCTCTCTCTCTCTCTCTCTCTCTCTCTTAAATTACGAAGTGTTACATGCGAAATAAAAATTCAGTGGTATAGTACTCTGTACTGTAAAGTATGATTATCAGAGATCAAAAGTTGCTCGCTGGGAATTCTATCGATAGAATTTATATTTATAGTACAGATCTGTACTACAAAATAGAAAAACTACATTTTTTTTATAATTATATTTTATTTTCTTGCGTGCAGTAGACTGCATTTCGTGAGACAATGTCTGAATGACCTTCTCAGTTTGCTTCTTTTTATCCCAAGGTGCATTGATAATGCATTTTTTCCCCTCTACATCAATGTGCAGAAATAATGCAATTTACTTCGTATACTTCCGCAGTAATTTTTGTCTGTAAATTGCACGTAATTGAAGCCTCATAAACATTATTTACACTTTTATTTATTCTGCATAAATATTGCATCGTTTTAATAATCTGAAGCAGATTTTTTTTTTTAAATCCTCTCTCTTTTAGTACTGTACCTAGTTTAAAACTCTTTTTAATATGTATTAAATCATTAAATGTATTCAACTTATGATTTACAAAGCTTGATTTTGTGTGATATAGTGCAACATCAGGTACAATTTATTCGTAGGATTAATAATTATAGAATATAGGGTATTTCTCCGTATAAAATACAAAACTCCCGTATGTATTTCAATGAGGAAATAATATAAAACTTTATGTCAAAATGACTGTACCATCATGAATTCATGATTTAAGTTCTATAAGGGGAGTTGCATTTAAAAAATGTATATTTGTGTAATTTTCTATATTCTATACCGGGTATGTCCTGTTTGAGAACATTTATACGCCCCTCTGATAAATGACAGAAAAGTTTTTGAAGGGCTCAGTTTTTCTTCTTTTATATGCATCGAAATAAAAGTGTAATCTGTAGCTACAGTAACTTTCAAATATAATAATGTAATAGAAAAAAAAATCGAAATCTTAATCAAGGCGTACAAATGTACATACTTTTTGCTATGAGCTTCCTATATTTTAACATTGATTTAATACTTTTGTTAGTTTTCTTTGCAGATATTTTAATTTTTGATTTTTTATTGTAATTTAATGCCATACTCCATTGAACCCATCCTTAAAAACCCAAACTTTTAGGGTTCATTCCCTGCTTACTTCTCTTTGTTTCAGGATTTAAGCAACTTTTACTTTTTCGGATCCTTTATAAGAAACATTTTTATGTGTGTATAATAACACACAAGAATTGCAATAGCATGTATCGTATATTTAATAAGAATTATGGTTGCAATCAGCAATTGGTACATATTTACGATAAGGAATTATTGGCATTGTATCTGTGAGTGTGTGAGTGTATGTCGATCCGACATACACTCAATCGACATAGTTCAACCTGAAACATGCTAAACGTATACCCTTTCAAAATATCCTTAATATTAAAAATTACTATGTGTGTAATTTTGTTCTTCTCCAATTTAATGATTATTTTGTAAGATTTAAGTACTATCAAATGAAATTTTGTAGCCTTATTGTCAATTAAATTGCAAGGGCAACCCCCAAACCCAAAAGGTCAGTAACACGACGCATGGAGAAAAAAAAAAGCTTATAGATGCATTATGTACCATACGTATTGCCTTTAAAACTAATTTAATCGATTGCGATAAAATTTATAACAATTTATTATTAATAAATTAAATTTATTTATATTGCATAGTTGCGAATCTAGTAAAGGAGAAATAAGGAAATGATGCAAATGGGTCGAGAACTTACGATATTTTCCCGCACTGTGTTGTGGAATATTTGCTCCTCCGCCGTCGTCTCCTCATCTTCCATCTCCCACCTTCAACTTTTTGACAGATTAAGGTTCATTCTGAGGCGCAATTAGCGCCGAACACAATTCATAAATACGCAAAAAACAATGATTATTTGCACAACTTTTTAACAACGTCCACTCTCGATGGCGTCTCTCAAACATCTGATGAAATTTACGTTTTCGAGAAATAAGTGATAGTCATTTGATTTTGTTTGTCTTAAAAATGAGCGGGAAATATTTTGAAATCTTACTTCAACTGCAAAGTCTGTGCAGATTTCTTCTCTTTCCGCCGTGATCTCTCTCTATCTCTGTACTGTAAGTTATTGAATACATTTTTTTTAATAACGGTCCTTACAGACTTGCTTATTAGCAAATAATAGCTGCATGCTGCATACAACGATTCACGATTCTCAATCGTTGGTTGCTCACAGTATATTATACAGTAGTCCATCTCCTATAGCGGGAATGTCAGATCGAATGCGCGCCATAATTCCGACTGGGTGAAGTTGTCAGAACTACACGTAACATTACTTCAAATTACGGCTTCTAGTTCTGCCACCTTCACCCAGTCGGAATTATGGCGCGCATTCGATCTGACATTCCCGCTATAGGAGATGGACTACTGTACCATCTACTGTGTTGGTTGCTCCAACTGCAAGTGAATATTGTGAGACATCAGTGGCAGGGGCGTATTTAGGGGGGATTTTTCGGGGGTCCAAACCCCCCCATCAGGTCTGAAAAAACATGTGAAAAGGGGGTGGTTCCCCCCACTATAGGCTATAGACCCCTCCCGTTGAAAAATCCTGAATAAGCCCCTGAACAGTGGTATATATTGTACGACTGCACCTAAATTATATAAGCTACATAACTTAAGAAAGCAAAAACTTTAAATACATCCCTAATTATGAAGAAGAAAAGAAACAAATAAAAAAATTTAATTATTATGCTTGTTGGTAAAACATTTATGAATGGCAATGGCTTCACATAATGGCTCACGTTCGATCTCTATCGATGTATACTGTAGGTAACGTAAAATACTTAATTTTAACCTGTGAAGGACGTGTAATCAATCGTTTGATAAGTTCTGGAAACGAAGCAACAACAAAAAAAAAAAAAAAAAAAAAAATCTGATAAAACAGAAATTTAAAACAATTTAGGATTTAGTCACAAATGCTTTTTTTATAAATATATTTATAGCCAACTTTTTTTTTAAAGTAAGAAGCATTTGGTTAATGAAAGATAAATATATTTGCATACTTACATAAAATTAGCATACAAATAATTAAATAAGCCACGCAATTACAGAAAAAAAATGAAAATGCAAAAGATGGAGAATTCAAACATATATTTATTTATTGAAAAAAATGAAGATATGATAACAAATAATGTTGAAAAACACTTTTCATATTTTTTTTTGTATTATTTTTTTTCCACAATAACAAACAAGAGAAATAATTAATGATCAAAAGAATAATCATTCCAGTCTTTTTCTATATATAATATTTTAAAAAATTGTCTCGTAGATCGTCACGAAAAAAACATTCAGATTTTTATTCAATCAAAAATTTTCAAGTTTACATACTGTAATAATAATGATGTCTCATGTTTATTAATTTTTTTTCCAATCACAAATCAATTAACAATATCAACATAAATACATAATATTATTAAATTGATACAATAATAAAAGAGATTTTACAAAAATCAGTATACTTTGAGCAGCAGAATAAGTTTATTTATAGCATTTTTTTTTTTTTTTTTTTTTTTTTGTTCAGTGCATTTTCAACAATGATTTCTTTTTCCTTTTTTTTTTTTTCTTTTTTTCTTTCTTTTATGTTTTGGAGAATATATTGAAAGCATTAGGCTGTAATACATTTGAATAAGATATTTATGTATTATGATAAAAGAAATACAAATTCGTAATAATATTGTTTTTTTGCTGCAGTAAAGAAATTGACCATGGTCCAATGTTTCGCTACAATGACACAAGTATAACAATGCCAATGTTTATAATTTTACTTTTGCAATTCATTACAAAAGTCGTGCATCATATTTGAATGCAGCATAATATACAATATGAATTTCAATCTTTTTTTTTTTATACTATACCCACAAAAATAATTACAAAATTTTTAATATTGTACAGCCCATATTTTTTTTATTACTTTTTCTTTACTTTTTTATTAATAAATATATTGTAATAATAATAATAATAATAAAAAAATTAATACGACATCAAATGTGATTTCAATAACTGCAGAACTATGTAACAGAAAAAAAAAATGTATAATAAAAAGCAACATATTTTTATTTTCATGCAACTAAAATATTTTTTTTCTTTATTTTATTTAACAAGAAATTACTTTGTGAACAGAAGTGATATTTGCATCACTGGCTTCTATTTTTTTTTATAATATAATAATTGTATTATTATTATGTTGTTTATTTATTTATTATGGGATTAATAATTACTATTTATTTTATTTTTTATTATTATTTTTTTGTTTATTTTTTATGTAAATAATAAAAAAAAAAGATGAACATTAGGTCAAAACTAGCACTTCAAAATCTTTATTTTTTTTTAGAGCCAAAATATTCTAATTTTTATTTTTAAAAAATGTATAAAATAAAGTAAATTTAAATTATTTAAAACCCAGAATGTTTTTATTGGAAAATACAAACTACAAAAATTGTATTGTTTAAAATGTCATATCAGTCTGGCTTTTTTTAATGTTGTAGAAGATGCAAAGGTTACATTATGTACCACTTGGTATATAAGTAAATTTGGCAAAGTGGCATGTCTTCTCATTGCTTAAATGTTCCATAGAGAACTTTTATCATGATTGAACATTGCTAACAATCAAAGTTGTAAGCTTGCATGTAAAATTCTGGTTAAAACTACATAAAAAAAAAGTAATAATAATAAAGAAAGAAAAGTTGGAAACAGACACATACATAAACTATAGTACAAAACAAAAAAAAAGGTGCTAGATTTTTGACCCAATTTCATGGGAAAGTAAAAAGGTAGAAGAGACGACAGCTCAGTCACACTCAACATCAATTTCATCCTCAAGCGCGCCGTACACATTCGAACCAACAAAGTCCTGAAACAAAATAATAATACAAATTAATATGTTATTAAGTTTTATTTCCAATAGCAACAGATTGTGTAAAACTAGATATAAAAATTATAAACTCTTGCCAATGGACATCATTGATAATAATAAGAAAACATTTAAAAGTTGAGTCTATAATTCATTATTTTAATGTTTCTGGCTTTGGTGCAATAGTTTTCTCAAACTAATCATGCTCAAATTGGGCTTAATTATGAACTGAGCCATCACTTACTGGTGTACTACTTTCTTCTAATTTGGGCATTCTTGCTGGGTCATCAATGACCTCCCTTTTCACAGGCCTGAAACAAAATTACAATCACATTATTACCTAAAAACATACTAAAATATAAGAATAAGATTGGTCAAGTATTAATATAATTATAACAATGTTCACAAAATAAAATTTGAAATGATTTATTTAGTGCAGATGCTATACTCTATTTTAACAAAAGTTTGAAGTATATTGACTTTAAAGAAAATTAAAAATTTGATCAACTACCTTTCTTCTTTACGAGAAGGTCTATCATCAGGTTTAGCCTCTCGGCTAGGTCTGTCTTCTGACCTTTGTTGACCCTGAGGTGCTCTATCCCTTGGCTGGTTAGAGCGTGGAGCATCACCACGGCGATCACTTGGACTGTGACCTTAAAGGAATAGACCGGAGAAAAACATAAGCATTTATATCACATAACACTTGATGGGATTTACATAAATAACTTTAGTTTGTCTCAAAACCCAAGAGTAGCCCCGTAGCAGAGATTAGAAAATTCGATTTATGCAACCCGCATAACATTTTCATACTAATTTTTGCATGTTTGTGACGTCATAAACATGAATTTTCACACAAATTGCATACTTTACAGTTTTTTCACGCTCTCTCGTGGGGCTACATTAACATTCTGGTAAAAAATGTCATCAGTTTTGAAGATCCCATTTCGTGTTTATTCATTAAAAAGTACATGTTGTTTTATGCGGTCTATGGCTTTAAAAATAAATACAGTTACAATGCATATTCTTATTTCTTATCAACTAACAAAGTTTTTTTTTTTTTTTTTTTTTTTTTTTTTTTTTTTTTTTTTTTTTTTTTATGGATTATTGGTATTGGATTACTCTAACATGGTCATGTCAATTAGTATTTGCACTTTGGAGACTCCTTAAATTCTACATGGTTGTGTTTCTTACACAGGACCATGATTCTAACCCCAAAGTATTTGTCTCTTTTACTTAGTGAGCAGGGTTGGTAAACACTGCATAATGCAAGTGTTTCCTCAAAACTCTATGACTTTATCTAATCATCACAACTGAGTTAAAACCTGTGGTAACAGCTCAAAATCAAACATCAATTTCTTACATTATGAGTGAAAGCTTCCTCTTTTAGACCATGATATGATAGTGATTTAATTATTACTTTACATCTATTTGACTGCAATGTTGTAGTTAAATATGACAATAGACAACATGCATGCCATTTTTGTATCGTCTTAAAATATTCTTTAGGAAAAATAAATAATATTATTGTATATAAAACTTCTTAAAAAATGCTCCTTCATATTAAAAATAATTTTTGAAATTCAAATTTTATTTGAAGTAAGACGGTGGCTATTATACCAAGAGGCGGTTTGCATTTCTTTTGTTTTGTTTTTTTAATTGTTGAAATCTTTCAGACAAGTTTTCAGCCACTGGAAAGTTTTTTTTTTTTTTTAAGAGGACGAAATTTTTAAAAAAGCTGAATTTGCTCCAACACCTTTTTTTTAAAAATTCGGCCACTGGGAAAAAATTGTCAAATAGCTGCAAACTCGTCTGAACAATTCCAACAATTAAAAAAACAAAAGAAACGCAAACCGTCTCTTGGTATAATAGCCACCGTCTTACTTCAAATAAAATTTGTATTTCAAAAATTATTTTAATATGAATGAGCATTTCTTAAGAAGTTTTATATAGGTACACCAATAACTTTTTTTCCCGACGAATCTTTTAAGACCATAAAAAAATGGCATGCAAGTTGGCTATGAAAGTAAATTTCTATGTGTAATTTATTACCATAGTAATTCCTATACTGTGTTTATTACTACATTCTTGAAATAAATGCAGAGAGGAAAATAAATGCGATTAAGCATGCACATTGCTTACACTGCAATGAGAATTAATAAATCAGGGTAAACATTTGCATTTTACAAAAATAGATAAAAGAATGTTAAGACGTGAGTGCACTTTTTTAATAACACTTTTTTTTTCTTTCTTTCTTTTTTACCAAAACTAGAAGGTAAAAAACTTTAAAATAAAAATAATAACTCATTTAAAAATAAAAGAAAATAGATTAAAATTAAGAACATAAAATTAAGATGCATGCTTTGTTCAATTCAAATTCAAGCAATATGACTTGTATTGTAAAGAGAACAAGGTATCCACTTGATATTATATTTTAATCTAAATAGTTTCTATTTTAAACGCACTCTTGATACAAACAACTGCTTATAAACTAAGTAAGTAAGTACGTAAGTAAATAAGAGCAGAGTTTAATCAGGCAAGAGCGTACCTGTATGTGACATATTTGATGATTTTGTACCTTGACGAGGCTGATAGTTGCCTCGCGGGGGTTGATAACGACTTTCACCCCCTTCTCTAGTTGCAGGGGGTGCATAACGATTCTCAGAATCACCTTTCCTTGCAGGGGGCTCTTCCTCTTTACGCTCCTGAAAACAAAGCAAATTGACCATGTTTGTAATGTCTTTTATTATTAGTACACACTCTAAAATAGAAGTTTTATGATGACCAGAAGCTTGATAATATGACTAATAAAAAAAATGTTTTTGGTTGAAATTTCATTCTATTCTCAATTCTACAATTTCCGTAATTTTTCAATCACAAAATGTAAAATACTAATCAGATTTAAGTAAAGACAACCATGTATCTTGATCTGTTTCCATCAAAATGAAGTTTCTACACTTTACAAAATTCCAAAGAATGAACGATCTACACTTAACAAAGTCACGGCTACCTGGAGCTTCTGCTATATAAAACAGGTGTGAATTCTCCAGGTAGTTGCAAATTTACAAAGTGTAGATCGGCCATTTTTTGGAAATCTCTAAAGTGTAGTATGGTAGAGACCCAGTAGTTGGCATGCTAACGGCTTTTTACGGGTTATTTAAATGGAAAAGGCTGAGTCCCAATTGTTGTCACTTAGAGAAATATTAACTTAAGAGCATTTTTGATGCAACCATTGAGTTCAATCCTATACCCTGGGTATCCAAATTTTCAAGTTTCAAGTCTCTAGCTTTATTGGTTGAGGAGATATTAATTTTTTTGGGACCTGCCAACAATTGGGACCTGCCAACAACTGGGTCTAGACCATAGCTTTATCTTGGGGCAAGAAGATTGACCTGCCATTGCTTTCTTTTTCAAAGGTACATAATGAAATGTCCTTCAAATCTTATATTTCGTCTACATATATCACTGACCGCACGTCTAAATGGTATAAAAGCAATTTTCATGAACTGCGCTGGCATATAAGCTATGCTCACAGCACATGACATATCTGAGAAAATGTATCATGCGACCTTGAACCATAACTCTTCTCTTCATAGAACTCATAGTCGCATCAAAAATTGTCACTGTTACAAGAAAGTGACTAATGCCACAAATGACAGCCATAAAATGTGCTAATTCACCACTCGCGCAAGTATGAAAATTGCCCTTACACCATTTAGAGATGTGACCAGCGATATGCAGTTTATATAAAGTTGAAGTACCAGTATGGTATAGAATAGAAGAAATCATCAAGCATCTTACCATGATAAAGTCCGTAGCTAGGTGCCAATCAAGATCTTCACCTAGCTACGGACCTCATCATGAGACAGCAATTGTTGGTTTTCCCATTCATCCATTTTTTAAAATATCCCTAAATTATGATTGTTCTTTACAATTCGACCACTGCATGTGGATTAACACACAATGGTGTCTGAGAAAGCTTTAATATTGCACAGCGTCAGAAAACACACATAAATGTATGTGTGCTTGAAATAACGCAATGTGCCAAGTAAAACTTGCAGATGATATTCCTGGCCAAATCACTAAAGTCCTATCAGAACCACTATTTAAGTCGTTTTTTGTCACACAACAAATCCACCCACTTTCTTCTTCTGGTTTTCTGATAAATTCATAAAATAATAATCACAATAATTAACTTCAATATTATAATGAAGACTAGGAAATTTGTTACTTTATCTGATCAGCGTGGACAGAGAAAAAGGGAAACATCTGGTATGAGTGGCATTTAAAGATCAGTCCTAGAAAGTATACTTAAATATAGGACTTTTTTTTTTTTTTTTTCATAGAAACATAAATTAAGGGAGGTTCAGGAACAGAATATCATGTTGAAAAAATGTATCCTAAATGAAAACTTAAACTAGCCAATCCAACGCCTTATAAAAAGAAAAACGTTTTTATTTAAAATGCAGTATTGGAAGATACCAGTACTTAATATTAATAATAATAAAATGTACTAAAAATGTATTAGAACTCACCCCTGAAGTGGCCCTTGGTTGCGGGGCAGGTGCAGTTTGTCGCTCGGAACGCCATGAGGGTTGTGAGGGGGCAGGCGCAGAGGCTGAAGCTGCCTCTCCTTCTCCCTCTCTGCAACACAAACATCACAATCACCATTAGTGCCAAATTTATTATCATTTGCAGCATTCATCTAAGTATACAAAAGTTTAAGTAAATAGACTAGTAAACCTAAAATCCTGGTTTTGTACCCGTTAAGACCTGCAGTATTATGATTTTACATCAACAATCTGAAATACATATTTTAAATCACCATATCGATCTTGTTGCGAAAAAAAAAAAAGGTCTATCTCGTATTTTGTCAGGGGAAGCAAAAGGCCTATCTCGTTTTTTGTCAGTGGAAGCAAAAGGTCTATCTCGAGCGCCATCTCCATAACGTTCCGGAACGAGATAGACCTTTTGCTTCCACTGACAAAAAACGAGATAGGCCTTTTGGTTCCCCTGACAAAATACGAGATAGACTTTTTTTTTGCAACAAGATCAATATGCACTAAATATTTTAGTAAGCATGTATTTGATGCATTTCAAATATGTATATTTAGTTCTTTTACAGGGATTCAAAATGATACCACGTTATAATTCACCACAAACTTTATCTTGAGAGCTGGGTAATTTTCTATTGTTAAGGTTTAACTCAAACAGCACTTATATGCAATGAAGTATATATGTACATATTTGAAACAACTTACTTTGGTGCCTGAGCTGCCTTCTGCTTGGCCAAACGTTCCTCAATCTCCAGTTCTCGTGACAATGTGTCAACTGGCTTGGCTCCTCCAAAGATAGAAGCACTTGAAGCTCCAGTGGATGCAGGTGCAGCTGCTGCAGCAGGGGCCTCACTGGCATCCTCTTCAGTGGAAGGTTTGCTACGAGGGGCAAGGTTCAACTTGGGTCGTTCCCTTGGTGGCTCAGCCTCTGTAATTAAAGTATCATTAAAATACTGTAACCTTACAAAAGTGCATTATGCAATAACTATAAAAATACAAATGATATAATAATAACACTACAAATTTACATTTTATTATTATTTGATGATGGTATGCATTGTCAAAATTTGTTATGTGCAGCAAAAAAAAAAAAAAAAAAAAAAAAAATCAGCAATGATAAGGGTTTATGGTGTTTTACACATGAGAAGATCCTGATAAAATCTGATAATTTAATTTTTTTTTTTTTTTTTTTTTTTTTTTTTTTTTTTTTTTTTTTTTTACATAAAATAATGACAAGTTGACATAAAAAAAAAATATATATATATATATATGGCATTGCTTCATGGAACAGTTAGCATACATAACAAAAGTAAAGCTTTTTTTTTTTTTTTTTTTTTTTTTTTTTCCTCCTGATAAGACAAGTCAAAATAATAAAATGATATGTATGAAGAGTGACTGACTCGAAACAGCATAAATCGCCATGCCGAGCTAATTTCTCTCATTTTACTGTAGCATGGTCTGTGTTGAAAATCATATGAATGAGCCTCACAATATCAGACCATGCAACGAGATTCCAATGTATGTAAACATTTATTTACAGTACTTGAATATACTGTAGTAGTTTGTAATGCCAATTCCATTATGTCTGCAATTTCTACACTGTACATAGTTTTGTCATTATTCTGACTAGTATTATACACAGTACTGTACTTAAAAAAAGTTAAAATAAACACCTATTTAAGTATTAAATATTATTTTATAGTTCTCACCTCTTTCTGGTCTGTCTTCACGTGAATATCTCGACTCTTCATCTCGGGATCCTCCCCCATCTCTTCTTGAAAATGAGCTCATACCACGCCGTTCATATCCTCCTTCTCGATCACCTCCTCGATCACCTCCCCTATCTCCTCCCCTGTCTCCTCCATACCCACTTCTTCCTTCATATCTATCATTCCCAAAACCACCTCCTCTATTACTATCTCTATTATAGCCTCTGTCTCTATTAAATCCACCCCTATCTCCCCTATCTGAACCCCTATCTCCACCAAATCCACGATCACGATCGCCGCCGAATCTATTTTCACGTTCAGGTTCGGGACCTCCACGATTTCGTTCCCATGGACCTGCGGGACGTTCAGAACGTTCACCGCCAAAACCTCCACGTCCACCTTCACGTCCACCATCACGTCCACCGTCACGATCACGACCAAATCCTCCGCCTGCACCGTACTCACGGCGTCCATACCCTCCTGTAAACACAAAACAAACAAGGGTGAAAAATTATTAAATAAAAAAAAAAAATAATAAATTTGAGTACATAAATAATAAAACCATGATATTATAATTCAGACACACAATCTTTGTTGCAGTAACATTATAAGGAAAGCAATAAATGTTAAGTTATAATAATAGTTAAAGGGATTTTAAAGGTGACTTCTTTAATAGTGATCACTGCGTTATTAAACCTCCCAAAAATGTGATATCAAAATTTTAATTATTAATGCGCTGAGAGCAAAAGCCGTTACAGTGACCCCAAACCTACGTTACAGCTAAACTTGCTCTCACTTAAGTGTGGCACGAGTGTGCGTTACTCTTAATTTTGCTCTCACTACTTGATGTAATATTTTACATACCATATAAAATGTTTTATGGCTACAGATATTTAGCAACAAATTTATGCAAGATAAGAGGAGCTCCCGCTTGCTCTAGGCTAACGTGAAAGCAACTTATGCTTTGACGTACATTCAGGGTCGCTGTAATAACGGCTTTTGCTCTTAGCATATTAATAATCAAATTTTTGATATTGCATTTTCGGGAGGTTTAATAACATAATGATCACTATTTAAAAAAAAAACATTGTTGACTACCCCTTTAAAGGCATAGAACACTTTGAACAAAAAACATGTCTAGTATCCTAACATACCTAAATATCAAAGTTGATTTGCCCGGAGTCCCTGATTTCTAATTTATTTTACATTCACAAAATGTCAGCTGCATGTTTATGACGTCACAGCTTGCCTGTTTCCTCTCGCATGGACTAGTAAGCTGTGACGTCATAAACATGCATCTGATAAATGGAAAATAAATTAAAAATCAATGACTCCAGTCAAATTAACATTGATATTTAGGTATGTTAGGATATTAGTCACGTTGTTTTGTTCAATGTGTTCTATGCCTTTAAGATAATACACTAAGGGAAAAAAATAATAAAGATAATAATAAATAACAATGGATTATCTCTTTTAAAGTGAAGAATATTGTTGTGATATATTTAAAGGAACAAATAATAGGATTCATTTTTATTAAATTATTTGTATAGTTTTGTTTTGACCTCAGACCATGACCTTTAGATTTGTATTGTTGTTTCAAGCATTAGGACAAAAGAGCATGGAGATCAATGGCAATAATAAAACTTACATGTACGTCACGCCAAAAATGAGATAAGCAACGAGGAAGGTGATTTTTTTTAACCCCCACTTTTTATGACATTTTTGAAAAGAGAGTTAAAAATTTTTGAAACGCTATTTTTTCTTAGAACGATTGGAGCATGGGAAGTATTTTTAATTTATGTTGGAAAATCGACCTAAAAAGCCTGTGCCGTCATCAATCGGGCATTTATTTGGGAAAGTATTGACCGTAGAAGTTTCAGTAGCCAGTTTTTTGAAATTCTGAGGATGAGCTGATTTCATGAAACTGGTTACTGAACCTCAAACGATTAGTATTTGCCGAGAAAAAAGTGGACTGATGACGTCATAGGCTTTCTAGGCCGATTTTCAAAAATTAACTAAAAATACTTCGCAAGCTCCAATTGTCCTAAGAAAAAATAGCGCCTCAAAATTTTTTTAAGCTCTTTCCAAAAATATCATTAACTCAAAAAACAAAAATAAATAAATAAAAAAAAAATCAATTCACCTTCCTCATTATTGAGAAGACTTCTTAGAGAAGATTTCTTATGTAATGACGTACACTGGTACAGTAATAATAATAAAAAAAATCACGAAATATTACATAATCATCATTACATTTTCATTTTCAAGAGTGACTTTAGTTTCTATGCATAATATTTAAACACAGTTGTAACAACTGTTCAAACCAATTTAAAAATCGATATTTAAATGCTAAAATTTACAGAAAACGAGAAATTGTATAAAAAAAAAATACTGCAACAGTAATTAATTTAAATGATAAAAAAGTGTTTTCAAGTTAAAAGATTCAATCAAACATATTTTCAACTCAGCAATTAATTTCAACAAAAACAACATAGATGTTTACTGCAGTTATATTGCAGGGGTCAACGACACATTTCAACTTCACTAATAATATCTGAAGCATTTAATTAACCTTTCAACCCAGTGGCTTGAAAACTACTAAGCACCAAATACATTTTCTCTCCAAATTTTATTTGACATTTAAAATAATGCCCCCTCCCCCCCAACAGACACTATTTAACATCTCATTCCAGCAATTCAATACCTAAATCTGACTTTATTAGTCACAGAAGATGATATTATAGGCCTATATAAAACAACTAGGAGTCAACATTATATAAATATAAAAAAAAAATCGCGTGATAAAACGCAATGCCGCGCGTTAAAATTGAAAAAAAAAAAAAAAAAAAAAAAAAAACGTAAACTTATCTCTAAGAACCTAAAAACTTTTCTTTTTTTTTTCCCCCCTCCTCTTTTTTTTGTTGCTGTAAATATAATGTATGAAGAGTGACTGACTCAAAACAGCATGACATGGCAGTGTTGAGCTAATTACTCTCACGTTACTGTAGCATCATCTGAGATGAGACTTGTACACACAAACCTCATAATAGCAGACCATGCTCCATTGTAATAAATCTCATAACAAAACCACAGACCTAGGAAATTACGCATTTAGGCGGAAAATTACTTTTTTTTAGGATTTTACTAACTTATTTAGACAAAAAAAAAATCAGATTTTTTTTTTTTGCACAGTAATACCATATAATAAAGAATATATATAACTCTAGACCATATGGACGGAATGTCGCCGTTTTTTCTCATCGTGTTTCTGTTCACTGGATGGCAGTAGTTGTACACATTGTCCCTTTTTCTTACTCTCGAAAGGTCTTTTTCAGTATGAAAGAAAAGTTTACAATCTCCCTCCAACGGGGGAGGAGGGGGACGAGGCAACCGGAAGGGTATTTAGGGTAGGCACAGCGTGAAATCGCAAGACTAATAAAAATTCAATCGAAATATTAACTTTCTCAAATATTCATGATAGCCTTAATTTTATCATTTATTAAATAGTTTTGTAAAAAAATAGGTTATTTTCTCGTTTCATTCGTGATTCTACGACAGTTAGAAGTCAAGTAATGGATTGATATTTTTCGCTCCCTCCCGAAAAGGACCGAAAAGGGTAGTCACAGCATGAAACCGCAAGAGTAATAAAAGTTCAATCGAAATATTAACTTTCTTAAATATTCATGATAGCCTTAATTTTATCATTTATTACATAGTTTTGGAAAAAAATAACTTATTTTCTCGTTTCATTCATGATTCTACGACAATTAGAAGTCAAGTAATGCATTATAGTTTTCACCTCCTCTTGAAAAAGATCGCGCAAAAGAAAAAAAATATATTTATAAGAAAAAGGCAAAATGTTATATACAAAAGGGAGGGATGAGTGTTCGAATGCATCGTGTGAGGGTGGGTGGGTGGGGTGTTTGCGATGTCAGCCAGAGCCTCCTGGTGAACGCGAACAGACAACTGATGGAAAACGGAGACACAATTTAACATAGGGTATGAAGTAGCCTGGTAATACCTAAAGAAAAAGAAAAAAAAGTGGGGGTCACCATACAAAATCTTCCAGTTATACTTCTATAAAGCCCCCTGGTAATTTTATTATATTTTTCACTCTAATTTTATGTCACGGTCTTTTTTATTTATTTATTTTTTTTTTTAATGTAGGTTACCAATGACTTTTAAAGAACAAAAGAAGGAGAGAGCTAACTTTTGTATTTCAGAAATAATTTCTTCTGTTACTGAGTACAGCAATACAACTATGACACCTCAAACATAGGCAGTTTTTTATGTTTCTAACATTTCATATTTCATTTTCTAACATGACAAGACGCTTGTTGGCTTTCTCCATCCTATAGTTCATAATAAAAACAAAGTAGAAAACATCTACTACAATAAACAAAGTAGGTAATTTCTTTGTACTGACCTCCCCTCTCTTCACCATGTCCCTCCTCACGTGGTCCTGAGCGCCAATCAGTCAATGGACGGTCAGAGTTGTCACGGTCCCTGCCCATGCCACCTCTACGTCCGTCATTGTCTGACACCTCAATACGTACACGACGATTCTTCAAGGGCTAACAAACACATTTTAAAATACTTTTAGTATACCTGCAAGATTTTATCAATCAAGTCTTCAGGATAGAAATGTCGTTGTAGAGTTTTTTTGTGATGCGACCTTGAATCTTACCTTTTCTTTTCATAGAGCTCATAGTCGCATGGCAAAAAAACTGTACTACGACATTTCTATTCGGAAGAACTGAAATGTTAAATATTTCTTAAATAATTTTTCATTTAACCAAAAACTGCTATTTGAAATGGGCGAAAATGCAATCTAAAATTCTCCTAGCTTTATGTAAGGATATGAAATTTTATTATCGTCATTGTCATCACAACCCTCCTTTCAATAATTCTTACTTTCCTAAGGTTAGTTTACATTGCATAATGATTTTATGGTAATATGAATTAGAGAACCTTTTGGAGTTTGCTAGTAGTATTATTTATTGTTCTTATTAATTACACACTAGGATAAACACAAGAAAGATGCTTCCGCTACACCTACGTCTTTCCTACTCTCGTTGAAACTGCGCTGCAGCGCTAGCACTGCTGCCTACCTTGCAGAGAAGTACGACAGCTCTCCAATAGGAGGGAAGGGGGGAAATATATCCAAACTCTCGGATATTTAAAGGTTTAAAGTTAGGAGCAGTGAGAATGCTAACAGTTTGGCCATTTGGTGATCAATGAAAGTTCCAATGCATAATATAAATAAGTCATGCACATGTAACTATAATGCTTTTATAATATAAGATTCTGTCAAAATAAATACATTTCACAATGTTATCTACACTTTACTGAGATATATTAAGGAAAATAAACTGGTATAAATAAATGGTATGATAAATTTGAAAGAAAAGGATAGTAGAAGCCAGCAAGGGCCTTACCATAGGAAAGAGAGTCCCATAGTTCAGTGAAAATCTTGCTAGCCATCACTGAACTATGGGACTCTCGTCACTATGGTAAAGCTCTTACTGGTTTCTTCTATCCTGTTCTTTCAAATTTAAACTACTACTGGTAGATTTGTTGGCTACCTAATCTCTGATTAAAACACTTATTAAAGCTATTGATCCAAATATATAATTTTTTAATCACAAACAAACTGGATTCAAGATCAATATTAATTAAACTTAACATACCGGTATGTTCCATAAATGTAATACAACATAACCTTTACACTCACAAAACTATGCCCAAACAAAATATAATCTTTCTTACTGATTAGATAATTATCATTCACAAGGTACTTACACAGTCTGTCATGCCAAGTGCTTGCTTCAAGTCATTGCGTTCTTCAAACTCAACATAACCAAAACCTTTAAGACGGCCACTGGCTTCATCCTTAGGCAAACGAACTTTCACGATCTGTAATAAATAATACCAAATTATATATTTTTTCTGTGAGTTTGTTTAGTTTTATAATTTTTTTTTCTACATTTTTTTTTTTTTTTTTTAGTTTTATGGTACACTTAAAATCAATACATAACAAATAATGTTATTTAAGATATGCTAGTAATATGCTTAAGAAAGAAATGCCAAGAGGATCTATCTGATCATAATTTGAATATAGTGTGAAAGACAAAATAATCCTAAATAAATAAAGAAACATTAATATATATAATACATTTCTCATTTCTGTAAAATTTTAAACCAGTATTCGTTAAATTCATTTTTTTAATTAAAATATTTGATGGGGGGGGGGGGGGGAGTCAAGTTATTTGAAGTTAAGTCAATTTCTTACACACCTTTAGTTTCTCAAAGAATCCCAGAAGGTCATCTTCCTCTAAGTCATAGGGCAGATTTGACATGTAAGCAAGGAATGGTGGGTGTTGAGGAACTCGATCTTCATCCACTTCATTTCCACGAGCAGACCTAGGAGCTGTGGGCAACACCACTCGCTCCTTACGAGACTCGTACATAGCTGTAATAAACAAAGGCAACAAAGTTGTTGTTAACATTTTGAATTAGTAAGCAAATCCAAACATTGAGAATGAAAAGAATCAAATCATAGAAACAGCATTACTCGAGAGTAAAACTTTATCATAGAGAATTGTGCAGAAATCTTGTACAGCGTTTTTTTCCATAATGATTAAAAATTATATCGGTACGCTTTTTATGAGCTTTAATTATGACAATTTATTATGTTCCTTGGTATTCTTATAGTGTGGTATGGAATTCTTTGTAAATATTCATTTTTGTTATAAATCATATCGAGGGTGCTTTGTTATAAGTCCATTTGAGCTAGAAAAATATTTTTTGCTGCAAATGACCCGAAACAGCAAAATTTGAAGTTGATCAGACGATATTTTATTTTTCAAGGTCAAGTGGACTTTGGACATTATAGCGGACCACTGGGGTGACTTTGTGCAATTTTTCAAAAATTATTTACTCCCTCATAGATACGTTAACAAAAACTAAAAGATAGCACAAAAATCAAGTGTTACTTTAGTTTTTGTTTCACGTTGCTATGAGCTTTAGTAAGTATAAGTTAATAATTTTTGAAAATTTAGCCAAAGTCACCTCAGCGGTCTAAAGTTACCCCACTTGACGTTAACTATTTGAATGCAGGACGAGAACTATTTAATACAAACTAAAAGCTTCACAAGATCAAGCATTGTTAATTTACTACTGAACCATCAAATTTTGTGACAACAAAGGTGACCTTCAAAATAATTATTCTGAAAAATAAAAATATTTAGAACTAAAATGCTCTTATTGATGGCAGCAATAAACCTGAATGAGTTTATATTATAGGTATGGTAATTGTACTAGTTAACAGGATGCTTGTTGCTATGACAAAAAATCTGTAAGTAGTTTCATTTAAAAATATTGATTTTCACTCATTTTACAGCTTCAGATTTTTGCATAAAAAAGATCGAGTATATCGTCTCTATGGCAGCAACTTGTTTCAAGTGAAATTATCACGAGCGCGCCAAACGTTGCATCTAACACAGTAAACCCTATGTAGATGGAACGTTTGAAAAGCTCATGATAATTTCACTTGGTACATTTTGACGCGATAGAGATGATTTTCTGTTGCCTTACATTAAAATTCCAAATGTGTACTGGTATATTGCAGACTACAACTTCTGATTATTGCAGTATCGGTACAAATATGATGTTTTGCAGAATTGAAGGTATTGACAAGTTAAGCAAGGATTTTTACCAAATAAAGTTTATGTTACTTATTTATTTTATTTATTTATTTTATTTACGATAAGCTAAGCGGATATGCATTGTTGTGTATTGTGATTGTAGGATGAGAGAAATGAATAAATATATTTTGAATTTTTTTCTGTTTTCTGTTATGTACATCAATGCTTACCCGTCGAAGT
This sequence comes from Ecdyonurus torrentis, assembly GCA_949318235.1. Lineage (NCBI taxonomy): Eukaryota > Metazoa > Arthropoda > Insecta > Ephemeroptera > Heptageniidae > Ecdyonurus > Ecdyonurus torrentis. Next base: position 3,602,108 of record OX439134.1, on the reverse strand, counting down.
GAACACACTTAACAAATTAAAATTTGCTCCAAATAAACAATCTACACATTACAAATTCTAAGATCATCAATTGCCTTCTCTCCTGTTAAACACGTAGAAGCACCATCCATTTTGAGTGAAATTTGTAAAGTGTATTTAGTTCACTTTGACGGGTAAGCATCGACATCCCAATTCACATCTACCTGACTTACAAACAAGATTTCTGTTATTTACTTGGCCAGGTTAAAGGCTATGTTCTCAAAGACACACTTAACCCTAAAAATAAGACTTTTTTACTCTCCTACAAATCATTTCAATACAAATTAGTTGTTTATTTGACTTTTCTAGCCCGCAGGATAAGCGAGCCCTGCGAAGGTTACAAGGGGGAAATCTGACGCACTACTTCCCCTTTACTGTGTAAGTATAAATATGTGCACCTTCTCAGGTAAGCTTAGCAGGTAGAGCTTGGGGCAAACATTTTTTACTCTCACAGTAGAGGGGCGTGTACTTTGGCTTGTTCACTTGCGAGGCTCGCTTATCCCACGGGCTATAGAAGTCAAATAAAAGACTGATTGCTAGTAAAATGATTTGGAGAAGAATAAAAACTACTTATTTTTTGGCTTAAATGTATCTTTAAAGGCGTAGAACACAATCAACAAAAAAAAATTGTATAATACTGTATCCTAACATATCTAAATATCAATATTGATTTGACTGGAGTCATTGATTCCTAATTTATTTTTCATTCACAAAATGGCAGATGCAGTTTTATGGTATCACAGCTCGCTTGTTTCCACGCGAGTGGACCAGTGAGCTGTGACATCATAAAACGGCATCTCCCCTATCGTTAATGGCAAATAATTTAGAAATCGATGACTCCGACCAAATCAATTTTAAAATTTAGTTTTTTTCGGATATTAGACAAGTTTTTTTTTTTTTTTGTTCAAGATGTTCCACATCTTTAAATTTTTCTTAACTCATCAAAACTGAAGTTATTTTGTGTATAGGTATACTTACTTTCATCTTCATTATCAACCTCATCAGCCCATGATGTAATTTTCCTTGGAGCAATAACAACAGCCTGACCGGCTGCAGGAGCTGCAGATTCATCCGCAAGAAAATCATTCAAATTAAGGGTTTTCCCCTTACTCTTCTTTCCTTTCTTGACTATAAGGACATAGGTATAACATAAACTATTAGACTTGATTATAATTAATATTATAAATCCATGTTCAAGCATGAAATGATTTACAAAGATTCCCAATGATTCAAATTTTATCTGATTTCAATGGAAATTTTTAAGCTTTGCATTTCAAACTTTTTTTTATTTTCAAGATTTCAATATAATGACTGAAAAATTGATAGAGATTTTTATTATAATAGATCTTTGTATTTAGTACTATAAGATGGTTTATTAGGGTTGCATGTCGAAAATTATCGGTTACCGATACAAAAAGTAATCGCAATAACTGGTAAATATGTATGACTCCAATCAAATGTTTACATATTTTCTAGGTACAGTAAAGAAAAAAGCTTTTGAGTCCTGAGATTATCGCATAAAATTTATAATCCATAATCCTTTTAGTACTTGATAGGAGTTCAACAATGCGTCACTGCACTGGTGCCAAGAAAACAAAACGTATTTTTCTTGACAAGAATGCGATCGACAAAATAATTTAAATCACCCAAAATATAAATCATGGGGTTTCAAAAATCTTATGCTGAAATTATAAAACATTAGCAGTAGTAATAAACCGATTAATATAAACAAAATTTATGAATAAATTTACAAAAGCCGGCTTGGAAAACAGCCACGCTAGAAATCCGATTCCAGCTGCTCAATTTTGCCCGCGCTCACAGGTGGCCCTCAAAACAACTTAAATATACCATCTTACGAGCCAAACACTGATTTATTTATATTATCAATATCAAAATAAAATATCAGTACATTAAAATGTGCATTAAATAACGTAATATCAGTAAAATTAGTGATTTTTAATCACGTGTCAGACACATAACTTCCATACCTGACGCCATGTTGAGAAAGGAGTTGTCAAAAAAGCTGACGCACGTTTTATAATTTACCGCCAAATTCAAAACGTTTCAAAAATTTGTTTTTTATTTTTTCCAGACAAGAAACAAACATATATAACAAATGAATTACTCTTTATGAGCTTCATGCAATTAATATTAATTAATGGCATATTATTATTAGTCTCACGTTTAATTCTAAAATAAAAAATCGTTCTTTACAAAACCTAATACATGATGGCGCATGATGGCAAGATCAGAAAAAATAAAAGTTTCGCTTGGCAAATAATATTAGGCATTATTTTTGTAAAGACTTGCAAAACCATGATCTGCAGAAACTATATTAATAAAAGAAAAAAGAAAGAAATATAAGTAATAACTATATTAAATAGATCAAACTGATCAAAGATTTGTACCTTTTAAAAGTTTTGTTTTTCTTCTTATAGTTCTTAGGACTTAGGAAACTAAACAAAATATGAAAACTTATTAGAGAGCAGAGAGGTAAATCAATTATTATAAAATAAAACAATTAATTGGATAATAATTTTATATTGATAACTGAATCATCCATTAATGATTAAATTGTTTCAGTAACATACCTAATAGTTATTATTGATAAACAATACATTACGAAGAAAAATAAAATCGTACAGTAAAAAATAATAAAGCAAAATAAATGTTTCATGCACAATAAAAAAAAAAATGAGAAATTTTAATCTTGAATATCTCGGAAAAGTTTGAAATATAATTATAATGGTTAAAGATTAAATATTTTATTGTGTTCCATGTCTTTACAGAGTAGAACACTGGTTTAATAATCACAATATTTTTCTTAAATCGGCATGTTACATGGCTGTTTTCACTTTCCAAAAATCAAGTATGGCTTACATGTGAACCATCGTTATATAAACCTCTAAAATGTATAACATATTTATGCCACTTATGCCTATATCAGCATAATTAAATTCATAAAATATACAAATTTATTTGATTTTTTTTCTTTATAGTTATATTATTATTATTTTGCAAGTAGCAACATTTTTCTTCCCCAATACATATGGAAAATCAAAACAAAATTAAATTTGCAACCAACAAAGGTACATAATATTTTTATCGACACAATAATAATATAGAAGACTATGAATACAAAAACGGGGTTAAAATAAAGTGTATATGGCTTTATAACACAGGTTCTAAAAGCAAAATAATAATAAAAGCTTTTTTTCTTCTTCTTGAGCCACCTCAAACACATGCATGAATTCACTTTGTAAAAAGGAAGCTATATAATATAACAATTTGAAGCATGAGCTTAGAAGTCCAATTTTAATCAATGTTTTAATATTTGTTGTCAATTAATATACGAAAATTGTTAACACTTCTGTAATTTGCAAATTATGTATAAAATTATGATATAAATATAATCATTCCATTAAAGGAATAGACCAGAGAAAAACATAAGCATTTATATCACAAAACACTTGATGGGACTTACATAAATAACATAAGTTTGTCTCAAAACCCAACTGTAGCCCCGTAGCAGTGATCAGAAATTTCGATTTATGCAACCCGCACAACATTTTCATACTCATTTTTGCATGTTTCTGACATCATAAACATGAATTTTCACGCAAATTGCATACTTTACAGTTTTTTCACGCTCTCTCGTGGGGCTACATTAACATTCTGATAAAAATTGTGATCAGTTTTGAAGATCCCATTTCGTGTTTATTCATTAAAAAGCACATGTTGTTTTATGTGGTCTATGGCTTTAAACATGCAATTTTTTTTTAAAGTTAAAAGAATGCCAGCATTATAATGAATTAACAATTTAAAAAACATTTCTAATAACTTATTGGAAGATCCTACTGTGTGCTTTCAATAGTTACAGTAATACAGGACAATTGAATATACATTTAATACAGGCAGAAAAATCTATAGTAATCGATTTATAAAATAGTTCCATTCCTTTTTTTTTTTTTTACTTTAAATCAATTTCATATAACAGTTCATTTGCTATTTTTTTCTTTCTCTTTAAATATTAATATAATTATGAAAGTTTGAATATATACATTGTATCCATTTTTATAGCATTTAAAATTAAGTATAGATATACCAATTATGAAAATTTCTTTTATACATTTCAATTACAGTATTAGAATAATTTTTATTTTTAATTTGTTTTCTATAACTCTTCAGCCTTATTAAGCACTTTTATTTAAAAAAAAAAATTCTAAAAAACAAAAACTCATTTTGAATCGTATAAAAAAATTGTAATAAAGTGGTTAATATTTTTCATTTCCAATTTTGTTACATTTAATATTATGTCAAGTTTAGTCAATACTGAGATACATGATTTTTATAATATCTACATTGTACTAAAAATAATTCTAAAAATTTTGGAGCCGATTTCAGATTTACTTTTTGTATTGATATTTTATTAAAATAATACATTATAGTATTGTAGTAGAAGCTTTAATGATGCAGAATATTATTGTTAAATATTTTTCAAAACTATATATTCACAACCATAGGCCTATACCTGTATTAGCAGTTTTCTTAAAAAATACAAAGCTTTCTACGAAGCAAAATATTTAACAATGATCGTCTGTATCATAATAGTATGGTACAAAAATTGCATTTTTGACATTATTTGTTTCACAAAATTTGTCACGAAAGCAATAAGAAATGTCAAAGCATCATGTTAGGACAGATTTGCTTTCACGACCAATTTACGTTGCAGGATAACCATTACTAGTTATTTTATATTTCAATGGACATTGTTATAATTTTTATATATATGGAAAAATGCATGCTGAAAATTTATTGTAAAAATGCTTAATGTTTTAAACTTATTATTTTGATTTAATATATATCCTATATATTTAAAGTATTATTTAAAAGCACATAATATAATAATATTAAAATTTTACAGTTTTCAGCTTAATAAAAAGCTATGAGAAGATTGTTTTTTTTCTTTTTACTTAATATGTATACAATAATTATTATTTCTGCATTAACATATTAGATACAAATAATTTTTTAAAATATTTAATTCAAAATGTTGTAAAATCATAATATAGTATAGGTAGGCTGACCATAATTAAAAGTGTGCAACCCGGGACACTGCAGAGCAATGCACAGAAGAGACCAAGAGGCCCGCGCGAAGCGCGGCCGGTGGTCCCCGCCGGAGGTGAAAAATTTTCAGAAAAGGGGGCGTGGCCTCCGAAATTTCATCAGTTTTGTGTCTTTTTGCAAGAGTTTATTTAAAAGTACATGGATTTTTTTCAATGCTTTCTGTCGTCTATTTTTAACCTTTTCCCTGCAAAAAAAAAAAAAAAAAAAAATAATAATAATAATAATAATAAAAAAAAAATTATGAAACAATTTTTTAATAATTAATAATAGTTATATCACAAATAACATACGTAACCGACGTAACGTATGGTATGTGATGTGTACGTCCTATTTGAGCCGAAACACCCACTCTCAAAAAAATTAATAAATAATTAAAAATTTGGCGTAACTATGGTGTATAATTTTGATATGCTACGAAAAATATTACGAAAATGCGTCGACATCTTTTGACGTTTTTTTTTTTTTTTTTTAATTTATTTTTTCTCCGAGAGCTTTTAATTGTATACTTTTTATTAAAATTCCTGCAAAATATAAAACCGGGACATTGACGATTTTTGCAAAATCTTGCCGGGACTTTAGTGTTGAAACCGGGACTGTCCCGGCTAATCCGGGACGGATGGTCAGCCTAAGTATAGGCCTATAGCTTACATAAAAAAAATAATAAAAAAAAAAAAGTAAATTTTTCCTTAAACTACAGTAAACTTGAATTTCTCTCAGAATGTAAATCTTTTGCACAAATATCTAAGAGTTGTGCAATGCAATTTATTTGCTTTGAAGCAAAATAATTTCATAGTAATAGTAAGATACAACTTTTTGATGGCTAAGTTACTATACATAGCTAAAATTATCTATTAGGAGCATTAGATTTAAAGAAAGAAAGAAAAAAAGTCAGAAGGATTTTAAAAAAAAGTCTCGGAATATCACACAATAACTGTAGACCTTTCTCCCCTTTCAGTACACTATGTTCTATACTATGATTTTCTATATTTTGAATTATATTATACGATATTATGTTTAATATTACCATGGAGGTTGTTGCTGTTGGGGTGGCTGTTGTTGTTGCTGCTGCTGCTGGGGTATATAACCTGGATACCCAGGGAAACTTGCAGGAGGGTAATTACCTTGTGGGGGTGGGTACGGGTATGCATATGCTGCTTGTTGTTGTTGTGGATATGGGTTTTGTGGTAAGGCATATGGATTATAACCAGCAGGCATTGGAGCATAAGCTGGATATGGAGCCATACCAGGTTGTGCATATGGTACAGGCATACCCTGTGGTTGTACTGGGTATGGTAATGCAGGACCAGGAGCTGGACTGGGAGCTGAACTAGAGGCAGAACTAGGTGGAGTAGGACTAGGGGTTGTATTAGCATGATGTGTAGGGAGGGTGGGTGGGGGTTGTACAGGTTGACGACTTGCAGTCTGTGTTAAATCTTTCATTAACTCATCTTTCTCTGTTTTACGAGCAAAACAGAAATCAGATACTTTATTCTGGAAAGTAACAAGTAGTTGAGTTAAGTCATTGTAGAATCTTGAGCCTTCTGTTAGGTTAGCTTGTAGTTCCATGAAGGCATCATGTGCAGCGGCAAGTTTCTTTAACATTTCTTCTCTACGCTGTCCAGCCGCACCTGCACCACTCTTTTCCTTGCAGAATTCAGTGTTCACTCGCTATAAACAAACAAACATTTGTTCTTAACTCAGGACAGTCAAGATGTAAAGAGATTATATATGACCTAAATGAGCTTTACATGTGGTTAATGTTAGTTGCAATAGACTTGGAGAAAATTTAGTCAGAATTTAACCTCAACTTTCACTCCTTTTCTGACTTCACCCCACCCCTTCCCACCTACTCCAACACTAGCAAGAACACAACACAGTAGTAAAAGACTACTGTGGTAAGACCCTTGCTGGTATTTCTATCCTTTTCTTTATTATGGATCCTAAAGTCTAGGACAGCCGTCATTTCTTATTGCATTTCTTATCCAACCACTGCGATAGCGTTCATAAAGTTAGCACCGTCCTAACTTTATCGCTGCGCTAAGAAAGTTGCTAAGAAAGGACTGCTATCCTAGACTTAACCACGATTTTTTCCTTAAATTGATTAACTTTCACTTTCAGCATTAAATAGGTACATTATACTATTTGTTATTTATTCTTTCTTTGCCTTCTGGTATACTTGATGCCCATGATATGTAAATTGTATATTAAGGAAAATAAACCATTGCGGTTAGGTATGATAAATTGAAAGAAAAGGATAGGAGGAAACCAGCAAGGGCCTTACCATAGTGAAGAGAGTCCCATAGTTCGGTGAAAATCTTGCTAGCACAGATAAAATAAGTAACACATCCAATGTGTTAGTTATTTTATATCTGTGCTAGCAAGATTTTCACCAAACTATGGGACTATCTTCACTATGGTAAGGCCCTTGCTGGTTTTCTCCTATCCTTTTCTTTCAATTTATCATGATATGTAAATTGTTATTAATTAACCTCCAAGCAGTACCACTGATAGCAAATTGTTATCCCTATTAGATAATCTCACCTGAATCTCTCCAATAAGAGACTCCTGTCTCTGTAAACTATTCTGCACTTGTTTCTGCAGAGGACCATACACACGTCCTAGGGTCTCAATGGACATAGCTTGTTCACTTATAGCACCATCTTGTGCTAGAGCATTAAGGAACGTTGCCTGCATATCAGTAGCTGCAGAATTGAGCTCACTTTCCATAACATCTCTTTCAGCTTTCATGGCTTCAACCTATTGACAAAAATAAACAATGAGCAAACAACTTTTTTTATTATTATTTTTTTTTTCTTCTTAAAGTTTGTTGACTTTGATAAATGCACCAGTTATCATCTGGGCCACTTTTTAAAAATACTTCCACTTGTTTCACAGATTAGAAACTTAGACAAAAGATAGATGAAACTGCATTATTTCTTGTGCCAAGAATTCAAAGTCTTAAAGGAATAGACCAGAGAAAAACATAAGCATTTATATCACAAAACACTTGATAGAATTTACGTAAATAACTTTAGTTTGTCTCAAAACCCAACAGTAGCCCCGTAGCAGTGATCAGAAAATTCAATTTATGCAACCTACACAACATTTTCTTACTAATTTTTGCATGTTTCTGACGTCATAAACATGAATTTTCACGCAAATTGCATACTTTACAGTTTTTTCACGCTCTCTCGTGGGGCTACATTAACATTCTGGTAAAAATTGTCATCAGTTTTGAAGATCCCATTTCGTGTTTATTCATTAAAAAGCACATGTTGTTTTATGTGGTCTATGGCTTTAAATCAAGCAGAAGTATTTTAAAACTACATATCTGTAGATAATAACGGCATGACTGATAATTAGTACAACTATAATTAATTCTCACTTACAGTCTCCATGAACATGCGCAGTTGCTGTGCAGCAGAACTCTGGCTAGCTACACTGGCATTACAAGAAGGTACTGCAGATTTCAGTTGGTCAAATCCACCACTCAGTAAAGTAATTCCTTCTCTATGAGTCTCAAATTTGCCTCGGACTTTCTGATCTGCCTCTACTGCATTACTGATTATTGTCCTGTTAAATAAAAATGAATACTACTTAGAAACCTCCTTTAATATTTGACAGAGTAAGGCAAAAGAAAATTATCAAGATCTTCATTTAGTAGAAATTAAACACTTGTCTTAAAAAGTTACATATTGTGGTCTCATTTCAAGTTAACTTACTGATATTTGGTTATGTTAATTCTGAAAGTATCCGTCAGTTTTTCAGATGGAGTTCTTGTCCATTTCTCCTTGAATTGTTCTCGTAACTGAGTATCTGAGTCTTGTTCTTCTTTCACCATTCTGGCACACTGAAAACACAATATTCATTTATATACATAATACAAATGAGGACAATATGAAACAGTCAAATTATGCTAGCATTGAATACAGGAAGATTTAAGTACCGACTTTAAAATGTATGACTTTTTTAACTAACATTGATCAATAATAAAGAACAGGATAGAATTGCCAGCAAGGGCCTTACCACACTGTTCTACTGAGGTAAGGCCCTTGCTGGTAATTCTATCCTGTTCTTTATTATTGATCCTAACCGCGATTTTTTTTTCCTTTAATTGATTAACTAGCATTGAAGCAAATAAAACAAAACATACTGCAAATTATGATAAATGCAAAAGAACCCGATAGGAGAAATCAGCACAGCGATAATAAACACTTTGGACTAATTGTTTACTGACTCTGTACTAGCAATATTTTCACTTAACTATAGGACTTTCTTTACTATGGTAAGACCCTTGCTAGATTCTCCTACCCTTTCTTTCAAATTTATCATTGTGAAGAGAGCCCCACAGTTTGACAAAAATCTCTCTGGCACAGAGATAAAAAAACTAACACATATTTATCATTGTGCTAATAAGAGTCAAACTATGGGACTCTCTTCACTATGGTAAGACCCTTGCTTGTTTCTTCTTTTCTTTTATACTATCAACCTAACCACAATCGTTTAATTTCCTTAATCTCTCACTGTGAATGGAGACAAATAATCATTGCACCCTATCTTCTTGTTAGTATTTCAGTAAGAAGCACACGTACCTCATCAAGAATGTCCTTGTTTCTCTGTAGCAACTCAGGTAGTTCAGTTAACATGTTTTGTAGAGCTTGGATTCCTCCACTGGTTTTGACTGCTTCTGCCTTCTCTTGCAGAGAATGTGGAATATCCTCTCCACTTGTATCTTCAAGAGCAGCAGGCAAGTTTAAGGAGGCCAGAATACTAAACAATAACATGATGTATGTCATTAGTTTTAAAGTTATTTTAAGTGAGATCTGAACTTAAATCTGGAAGAAATTCAACAAGAAGTTGAAATGATCAAGATGCATCCATCCACTGAATTACTACATACATGAAATGCAATTTTAGAATAAAGATATAACCGCACCTATTCATGAGCTGTGTTGCTTCTCTTAACCTCATGATCTCAGTGTTGACAAGCTCTGTCTTACGTACACCATATGCAGCCATAGCTTGGTGAACAGCCACTGGCACTAGCGCCTCAAATAAGTCTGCAAAATATTAAATTATTTATTTTATAACAAAAAATATATTATAATGGAATAAGACATTCATAGTAACATGAAGTCTTAGTTTGTTTGTACTATTAAAGTCCTAACAAAACTTGTATACTGTACTGTTCATTAGAGAATTATTAAGGAGAAAAGCATATTCCTACAAGTTTAAGCTTCCTGTGTAACAAAGAGTCTGAAAGGGTCACCTATAAAATGCATCATCTAATTGGTTCCCCTAATTCCGCGATTTTGATTGGCTGTAGTCATCATGCGACCCTGCTTGTCAACGTTGACAAATCTTTCAGACCCTAATTTACACATGAAACCTAAACTTGTGGAAACACGCTTTTCTCCTTAAAAATCTCTACTTTTAATAAGACCTGTAAGATTACAAGTTAGTGATATACCTTTAGAGTTCTGTCCCATTCTCTCTGGAAGTGGCAATGCCTTGGCTAAACAAGCCTTGCCAATAGGAGTCAGTTGCTTCACATCAGGCACTCTCTCATGGTAGATGAAGTCATTGTCTTTCTTGCTCTCAGTCAAAGCACGCTGAGCACGATTCACAAAGTCTTGGAAGAATGCAACTCGACCTGAACGTTGTTGAGCAGCTTTGAAAAGCTCTAGAGCATGCTGGAAGAATAGTCAAATATTATAGGTGATCTGACACTGTGTATATGAGTGAGAAAATTGATAAAATGGAAAGATTACATTAAAGTATCATTCACATGACGCGTAAATTTGACGCGCGTCGACGCGCGTCGACGGATAAACAAAGTTGCAAGAATATAAACAAATGGACCCTTTCACATGGTTTTAAAGCTGGCAAAGCTGGCATCTCCCAGCTTTCGTCGCGTCAGCGCGCGTCAGTACGCGTCAAAATGACGGATGCATGTGAACGGTCCCATTTGTTTACAATAGCGCAGCTCGACGCGTCAGTACACGTCAGTTTTCTGCGCATGCGCACGCGCATGCGCAGTACGTTTTCTCATCGCTCTCATGTGAAATATGCAAATTCTTGAACCCGTCAGCTCGCGTCAGTATCCGTCGACGCGCGTCGACGCGCGTCAAATTTACGCGTCATGTGAATGATACTTTAAACCTTATTTACCAGAGAAACAACAAGAAAGTTACCCCTTTAATAAAATTCTTAGGTTCTCCAAATGCACTGGAAAGTACAATAATGATACCCACCACCAGTTATGTAATCATATAAAATTATAAAAGCTCAAATATATCTCTTCTATTTAACCTTTTCTCAATGTACCACTTGCAATGAACGAACTTTTTAAAATAATTTGCAATATTCTTAACGCATTTCTTATGGAAAAATCATTTTCTCTTACTTGTTGCAACAATCAAAAACATTTTATTGCAAGTGGTCCATTATACTAGCAGCTGTCCTAATATGTACACCTACCTCCAAACGAGCAATTTCCTCTCCTACACTCTTATTAGCACTGCACACAAGACTCTGATAATACTGAGCAAGACCATGGTACGCTGCCTGCTTGCCTGCAACTAAGGGAACCCATTCTTTGTCCCAGAGAGGTCTTAACTGTTCCTTCTGCAGTTGCTTCAATACCTCAGCATATAGCTCTTCACACTGAGCACTCAGCCTAGCAATCACAGCATCCTTCATGCGATCTGAAACATAAGTTTAAGTTAGCCTGAATTTATTGATGTTAGGTGATTCAGTCGACAGTTCATAAAGCAAGCATTTCATTATTTTAATTGTCTGGCTGCTAAAGTTTATTTTAGTTAAAAACACAAATATTACATAATACAGTATATTGCTTTACCTTGGATTGCCTTTTGGACAAAGATTTCTTGAGCTTGAGCCAACATGAGGGCTGACAATGCTGATAAGGTATCAGGACAAAGGTCAGGGGTTGGATCTTGTTGAATGGCAACCATCACGATGCTCTTTAAATGATTGAAGATTCCAGCAGCTTGCTGTTAACATAGAAATTTTCATTTGTTACATTACATATTTTCTACTATTTGCTAGTATGTACCGAAGTGTCACCCACAGTAAATTATACAGTAGTCCATCTCCTATAGCGGGAATGTCAGATCGAATGCGCGCCATAATTCCGACTGGGTGAAGTTGTCAGAACTACACGTAACATTACTTCAAATTACGGCTTCTAGTTCTGTCACCTTCACCCAGTCGGAATTATGGCGCGCATTCGATCTGACATTCCCGCTATAGGAGATGGACTACTGTACGATCTACTGTGAGTGTCACCAAAATCTTTCAATACATTATAACAGGTTATACATGATAACACGTATGAGGGGAACGGAGTGCTCAAGTAAAAGAGAGGAAAGGTGTATTTTGTTCTATTGTTATGAAAGTTTTTTATTACACTTTGGCACAGATAAGGGCAGTTTTTTTTTATAGCTTCAGCTGTAGTAATTTAGTTGACTTTGAAATAAAATTCATATTATTGTACATTTTGATAAGCAAGTCCTAAATGTCAAATTACTGAATTGTGGTTAACATGGTCTATTAACAAATAAAAGCGATAATGAATTATGTACCTGTAACAATTTAGCTGCCATCTTCCGACCCTCATCAGTTTCCATGCTTTGCGATGCAGCAACACAGCTTTGCAGTGCAGCAATGTTAAACAGCACACATACTTTCTCATAAGCAAGTGATGACACAGCTGTAAAGAAACAGGAACAATTGATTATTATTAAAGGAATAGACCAGAGAAAAACATAAGCATTTATATCACATAGCACTTGATGGGATTTACATAAATAACATTGGTTTGTCTCAAAACACAACAGTAGCCCCGTAGTAGTGATCAGAAAATTCGATTTATGCAACCCGCACAAGATTTTTCATACAGTACTCATTTTTGCATGTTTCTGACGTCAGAAACATGAATTTTCACGTAAATTGCATACTTTACAGTTTTTTAACGCTCTCTCGTGGGGCTGCATTAAAATTCTGGTAAAATTGTCATCAGTTTTAAAGATCCAATTCCGTGTTTATTCATTAAAAAGCACATGTTGTTTTATGTGGTCTATGGCACTGATTTATTTCAGGTTAAATGTGAAATTTTCAGAATCAGAATCAATTTATTTTCTTAGTATGCAACATCCCTACATTGTTTAAAACCTTGCAACTTTAATCCTGCTTCCTATTTGTTCACGCTCTCGTTTGGGGCAATATTTTGTTCAGGGGTTGACATCTCATTACTTGGGTTTAAAAATTTTAGATGGAGGTCAGCACATCCTTAGGTGCACATACAGGTTTGTTTGAAGCTAATAGACCCACCTAAGCAATGAACCCTGAGAAGTGTGTAAAAACTCTGTTTAAAAATACATTGAGCCATATGGGGCACTGAATGTTAAAATTTTATTCAAACAAGAGGGTGAGTCAATACCATACATTACAAATTGTTTGCAGGACATAATCCAACCCTATTATAATAATAAAAATCTTAGCTGTAGTCAAAATGGCAGTAAATATAGCTTGTAATTTTATTTACGAATTAAATACTTACTCAGACTAATCCTTCCACCAAAGAAAGATCCCTTATCAAAAGCATCCTTCCATTTAAATGGTATTTGGACCTCATGGGATGGAATCTTTGCTTCCATAGCACAAATCTGATCATAGTAACTGCAACATCAAACAAAATATATTAAGTACATAATAAATAATCAAAGAAAAGGATAGGAGAAACCAACAAGCACCTTACCACGATGAGGTCCGCAGCTCGGTGAAAATCTTGATGGCACAGGTTACACACATATTTACAATTTTACTAAGACGTTTCGAGGGCAACAGCCCTCTTCTTCAGTTGCTTAGTGTAGTCTAAGCAACTGAAGAAGAGGGCTGTTGCCCTCGAAACGTCTTAGTAAAATTGTAAATATGTGTGTAACCTGTGCCATCAAGATTTTCACCGAGCTGCGAACCTCATCGTGGTAAGGCGCTTGTTGGTTTCTCCTATCCTTTTCTTTGATTATCAATTCAAACCGAAATGGTTTTAACCTTTCCTAACTAATTACATAAGTACATAATAAAGAAATTACTGCACTGAATCAGTAAGGATTTTAAGTAACATACTGCGTACAAGGTAGAGGAGAGCTCTAAATAATGTAGTTAAACATACAAAAATCTACATTAGAAATCATAGTATGCTATATTATTGGATGTCTCTCTAAGGGCTGTATATTTTATTTTACAGTGTTAGCAGTATAATTGTACCAATTTAATAATGTTAAAAAGTAATTTTTTATTGTAACTTCTAAGAGGGCAGTAAAGTGGTTCTATGTAATATTGATTAAAATTGAGCTAGACAGTCAGAACGTCTCAACTTTTTTTTTTTTTTTTTTTTTTTTTTTTGTAATAGTATAAAAGGAATATTTTTATTGATTAAAGACTACAAAATGTATTATAGATCTTGTCAAAACATACAAAACAGAACAAATAAAATAAATACCCTAATATAATAATAGACCCACTTATGTAACTCACATAAGTCATAACTCATATGTGTCAGTTTTAATTTAAATGACATTTAATTAATAATATGCAACGTAGGATGTACATCTGAGAACGAGTTGGAATCTATATCATAGATTGAATAAGTAACATAAATTTAAAGCACATAAATTTAACCATCACTTTCCTCTTTCCTCACGTTTTTTTGCATTTGGGATATACAGTAGTAAGCATAAAGTGGTTAAAAATTAATTGGTGTTCAGCTTTCCCCCCCCCCCCCCATTTCATAAAACTGTTATTAAAGAGTAGTACCCAGTATATTATTTATCTATCGAGACTAGAGTTAATACAGATAAACCACGCGGATATTGCTAAGAAATCGTATCAATTTTTTTCTCCTTTGATTATGCATACATAAATCTGGTGCATATTTCTGGTACAGTATTTGGACTTTTAGAAAAGACTTCATAAAAAAGATTACTGATGATTTCCCCTTGACTTCATCATCCATCTCAAGTATTCCACCTATAAGTGCATTGTATTAGCACTTTTCAGAAAAATTATAAGACTTTAACAAAGAAAGAATATATTTATGAAGTTTAAAACAAATGTGGACTGGACTATAATTAGTGGATAATATAAAATCAAGCTCTTGGCTTCCCCACTCATACTTAATGAAGACATAACGAGGAAGACTACAAAAAAAATTAATGGATAATTTTATTTCATATTCTAAAAGAGTACATTGCTTTGAATCGATACATTATGTAAATTTATAATTTTTGAGTTCATAAAAGTATTTTTAATTAATTTTTAAAAGTTGCGAAATGACGTCACACGCTGCACCTTATGCATGTGGGCATAGGAAAAAGTTGCAGCCTGTGATGTCGTTTTGAGACTTTCAAAAATTAATTAAAAATACTTAATAAACTCAAAAATTAGAAATTCACATATCAATCGATTCTGGACAATATACTCTTTCAGAATATGTAATACAATTACCCCTAAAAAAAAAAAACGTTAGTCTTCTTCATTAGCAGACATTGGCTGCATAATCGTGTATGATTCAAAGCCAACCTAACCTAAATAACAACGAAAAAAGATAACATTTAATTTTATTTTTGCCTATACTCGACTCAAAAAACCTCAGTCGATTTAAATCGGGCATGCCTAAAGTATCGCCCATTGTCACATTTTAGGGAGGAGAAGGGGGGCGGCTGGGCGATACCGTAAAAGGTTGAACGGCAGGTAACTCAGGTTTTTTGAGTGGAGTATAGTCCTATACAATATATTTTAAGTCTTTACAGAGAAGCAGCTAGTTTATCATTCACTTAATAATAGGTTACAGTATCAACTTATCTATAACGAAAGTTTTATGATCTTTTATCTAATCCTTTTGTCTTATACTTACGAAGAAAAACGTATCGTACCTATACATTCTAGAAAATTGGCAACCGCTGGATTTGAAAATAATTTGCAAAAAAATTTCAATTTACTTTCAAAACTATACTTTGCAGGTGTATATGCAAATATTTTATTTATTATTTTAATTATTTACGTCATACACAAGAAAACTGCATTGCATAAAAAAATATGATATCCACGTGATAACGTATGTATACATTCATAACGTCTTGAATTACTCTATGCGTCATATATATCATCATGCTACATCTTTAGCACCTGCAAACGAAGCTCATCAAGTATTTTATTACATATATTTTTCCTCTTTCTTCTTTTTAATTTTCTATAGAGGAAATACCAAAGTATTCTTGACAGCTACATATAAAAATTACGCTTCACTCTCCATGAGAATAAAAACTATATTATTCATGAATTTTAAAATTTAGTGGAGTGAATGTGTAAGTATATGTATAATAAATATTTGTGGTCGCTCTTATTAAAAAGAAAAAAAAAATCTTGTGGGAAAAAAATAAAACAAAGCGCAGAAAAAAAAAACAGATTATGATCATGTGACCTTGGTTGTTTAACGTTGGGTCAAAAACATGAGTCATCTGCCGTCAACGATCGCTAATTTCTGACAAATATACCGCAGTCACCGCACCCAGCATGTAAAAGTGCATAATTTCGTGACTAATAAATTAACGAGATGCAAAGAATTATCCGGGTTCCGTGTTTTACATACATACACACTATGTGTGTGCCCTCGTTGATAAAAAATATGTATTTGTATGATTGGTTGGGCCACGTAATTTGCAAAATTTTGAATATTGCAACTAAAAAGCATAATTACAACAGCATGCACCAGGTTTTAAAAAAATTCTATAAAAATACATTAATAATGTTTATATGCATTAAAACATAATCCACTTATTTATAAGATAAAGACATAAATTCTAAAACTGTCTTACCTGTAAATGATCTCGAGTGAGCTGTCATATTTTTCAAATGCCTTCCAAATTGCTGTATTTCTCAATTTACTGAATTCATTAATAGCTTCACTGTAATCTTCAGGTTTATCTGCAGTACTGTATGTAGAAGCAATTAAATTTTTTAATGGTTTAATTACATCTACATCGGAAGGTTTCTTCAACGGCACCGCTAAGATTTCCGCCATGTTTGCAACTAAAAAAATAACAGCTGAAAGAAAATTTATAAAATTTTCTAGACTCGCTAGCCAGCATGGAGCTTTCTAACGAAATGACGGTTGGTTCAAAATTTGACCTTGAGCGAATTACGGCAACAGTGTCGTGGGGACCAGATTCAAATAAAAGCAATGGATTACATAGGAGAGCGTATTGATTTTGATTTAATTAAAATAGAAAGAGGTAAAAAGTCGCGGTTTTCGGTCGTGGTCTGATTAGATGAACATCTTAGCTTTCGATTGATATGATTTTGGCTCCAAAAAATTAATTATTATTAATTAACACAGGTAATTAAAAAATACCTTATGAATAGTGCTGATATAAAAATTGTTGTCAATCGAATTTAAAATGAACTAGAATCATGAAAATTGGTACAAAGGTAGATCAATACCTTAGTCATTAGTTATCAAAAGGTTAATTACCTAACCCACCCCTAAAGGGTGTAAAAGGGGTAGTTAACCCCCGAAAATTAAACTAATCCGATTTCAAAAGTTTTAACGATGTTGGTGGGGTAAAGTGACCCGCCTAAGAAGACTGTGATATTAATTTTTGTTAATTTCCACCCCTAACCGACCTAAGGGGAAGTTTACCAATATTTTTAATTTAATTACCAAAAAAAGCTAAAAACTACCCCTAGCAAGTTAGGGGTTGAAGATAAAAAATTTTAGGTGTCACCATCGTCTTCAGAAGAATTTTTAACCCCTAAATCGACACCTTTATAGTCTATATTAATTATTC
The DNA here is from genome assembly GCA_949318235.1 of Ecdyonurus torrentis. Classification (NCBI taxonomy): domain Eukaryota; kingdom Metazoa; phylum Arthropoda; class Insecta; order Ephemeroptera; family Heptageniidae; genus Ecdyonurus; species Ecdyonurus torrentis. The sequence continues at coordinate 3,584,091 of OX439134.1, read as the reverse complement.
CAAAAATTAGGGTGAAACTACCCCTAGCGCGCTAGGGGTTGAAGATAGAATTTTTTAAACCTCACCATCGTCTTCAGCATATTTTTTTACCTCAGAAATGACACTTTGATGGCCTGATTTTATTTAAATTTAATTTAAGGGTGAAAACTACCCCCTAGCACGTTAGGGGTGGAAGATAAAAATTTAAAACTACCACTTTTATTTTTAGCACTTTGCTTTTCACCGGAAATGACACTTTTATTTTTGATTTTGGTTTAATTGGAAATTAGGGTTAAAACTACCCCTTGCTCTTTAGGGGTTGAAGCTAGAAAATTTTTGAGTGCACCATTGTCTTCAGCAAGTTCAGAAACCCCGGAAACAACGTTTGTTTTGTTGAAAACTTACAAATTCGAAATGATGCAATTTTAAGGGTAAACTTCCCCTTAGGTCGGTTAGGGGTGGAAATTAACAAAAATTAATATCACAGTCTTCTTAGGCGGGTCACTTTACCCCACCAACATCGTTAAAACTTTTGAAATCGGATTAGTTTAATTTTCGGGGGTTAACTACCCCTTTTACACCCTTTAGGGGTGGGTTAGGTAATTAACCTTTTGATAACTAATGACTAAGGTATTGATCTACCTTTGTACCAATTTTCATGATTCTAGTTCATTTTAAATTCGATTGACAACAATTTTTATATCAGCACTATTCATAAGGTATTTTTTAATTACCTGTGTTAATTAATAATAATTAATTTTTTGGAGCCAAAATCATATCAATCGAAAGCTAAGATGTTCATCTAATCAGACCACGACCGAAAACCGCGACTTTTTACCTCTTTCTATTTTAATTAAATCAAAATCAATACGCTCTCCTATGTAATCCATTGCTTTTATTTGAATCTGGTCCCCACGACACTGTTGCCGTAATTCGCTCAAGGTCAAATTTTGAACCAACCGTCATTTCGTTAGAAAGCTCCATAAACGAGAAATACAGCACTCTCATCTTTGAGGCGAGCTTACACTTTTCCCGCGAAAATAATGTGAAGAAAATAATGAAATATTTTAACAAAATGGGTTGGAAAAAATAGTTTTTAATGAATTAAATAAAACAAAATCACTTAATTAATTATTCCAATGCTTTAATTTATCTCACAGTTATTGAATTATTTCTTTTTCCTTTCAGCCCAAAAATGTTTTGTAGGTTTGCGACCAGCAAAACATTGATGATAGAAAAGTTGCATAATCTACAGGGGCTTCGTGAAAATAATGATAAAAATTTTGAAATACAATTAAATACTTATGCAGGAGTCTGGACCAAAACAAAGTGCATCTCCAGTGGGTAGTTAATTTTCTATTTAGTGATATTTTACACTTACTATCTACATTATTATCTCTATATTACATTACTATCTACTATATTAAAATTTAAAAATCTCCATATTTTTTTAATAAAAAATTACGAAATACATAATATATAATAATAATAACTATAGGATTTACTTATTAAGAAAACCTGTAATTAAAACCATGATTTTTTTTTTTTTTTTTTTTTTTTTTTTTTTTTGCTGCATGTAAAAATTAAAAATTTACATACGGTATACGTAGGATGTATAGGCAAATAAATTAAAAAGTGCAAACACCTTTTTATTTACCTTTTAAATATATTTGCGTCACGTGTGTTTTTGCTATACGGTGATTGCATATCCCATGATCATGCAACAGGGTTATATTTTCAAGTTTATATTTAACAAATAGGGGGAAAAAGTGTAAGTCAAAGAAATTATACTTATATCATACCCAGTATATAAAGAAGATGAATTATTCACGGTTTATAAACAGCATTTCTGCAAGAAGGCCGCTTTATCCTCTACGTGTATTGCGTAAGTTTAACATTGATAAATTATAATATTTATAAATATTTATTAATATTTTATGTGTTGCTTGGCGGGTTACGTGTACGAGTGCACCAGACGTAAAGTATAATATAAAGCCTTTCATTTTTTTATACAATTATACGATTTATACGATTATTTATAATTTAATTGACTTTCATTACATTTAAAGTTAAAATTTGTATTTATGTGTTAATAATGATTTGATGTACGCGATTTCTCTGTGCTCATCATGACTAAATAATTTTGTAGCTGAAGTGTTGGCTCGCGCACCGCCAGATACTGTGTTTATGGGCAATGGTATGCCAAATGCAAAGACGTTTCCTTTTACACAAGTGAGTGCCAGATTGAGAGATGGGACCAGTCTATACTTGGAAGGTAAAAAACTAGAAGATGCCATGCAGTATCTGCCCACTCCAGGGTATGTATATATATTTCATTCATTCATTCATTCATTCATTCATTCATTCATTCATTCATTCATTCATTCATTCATTCATTCATTCATTCATTCATTCATTCATTCATTCATTCATTCATTCATTCATTCATTCATTCATTCATTCATTCATTCATTCATTCATTCATCCATCTATTATATTTTAGCTATCCTGCATTGATACCACAGTTAAAGGCACTGCAAACTCGAATCCACAAATTGGACTCAAAATTCTGGGACTCTCACAATTTATTAGTGACGGCAGGGACTCTGGACGCAATTTGCAAGACAATAGAGATGTGTCTTGTGGAGGATGATCCTGTTGTTTATCAGGAACCAAGTTATCCTGGAGTAGGAGCTGCGGTAATATACAGCTGAAATTATACATAAAACATATAGAATTATATAAATATTTATATTTTATTTTTTAGTTCCGTGCATACAATCCACGACTAATCGCAGCAGTACAAGACAAGTTCGGAGTATGTCCAGAAAAACTTCGAGCAGTCTTAGAGAACGAGGGAACTTCTCGAGAAATTAGGAGAAAAACTAAAGGAGTACCAAAGGTTAATATATTCATACAGTTTCTTTTACTTTTATCACACAATGAGGATAATTATTAAGCACGTAAAAATTGTTCCATTTAATCAACTAAAAATTAAATTTTATTGTAATTATAATATTTTAGTTACTGTATATAAACCCCACTGGCTCAAATCCAACGGGAACTACATTATCAACAGAAAGAAGAAAAGAAATTTATAATATTGCTTGCGAATACGATCTGCTTATTTTGGAAGATGATCCTTACTACTTTCTCACATATGAACAGGTGATTTCAATTATTTTAAAAATTATCTCAAAACTTACTTACCATTTTTTTTTTTTTTTTTTTTTTTTTACTTTACAAATAGTCGTAACTCTTTTTGTAGGAAAACCCAGTAAGCTTTCTATCCCTTGACACTGAAGGTCGAGTTCTGCGCTTTGATTCGTTCTCCAAAGTTCTCAGTTCTGGTATCAGATTGGGGTTCATGACATCACCAAAGCCACTGAGCGAAAGAATTGAACTCCATATGCAAGTATCTGTGATCCATGCTTCTGCCCTTCCTCAGGTATACACAAATATTCTCTCCAAAAAAATGTCATGATGTAATAAAATTAGTCACAGTTATTCAATAAAATAGAATTATTTATTATTTCTGGTATTTTTTAATGAAAAATTATGAAATAAGACGTATAGTATACATCTTTATTATTTTAACTTTTTCCTTTAGGTTTTAATAGAATCTTTATTAAATGAATGGAAAACTGAAAAATTGGATCAACATTTTAAATTTATTCAAGAATTTTATAAATCACAACGAGATCATATGCTTACTGCAGCAGAGGAACATTTAAAAGGTACAAAAATACTAAAAAAAAAAAAAAAAAAAAAAAAAATCCACTTTAAATAATATAAAAAATGTACACCCTTTAGGAATTGCAGAATGGAATGTACCTCAGGCAGGGATGTTCTTATGGTTGAAGATACTTGGGGTTGATGACGTCAGAGACCTGGTACAGAATGAGGGCGTGGCCAATGGAGTGATCCTGGTATCAGGTCATCATTTCATGACTGATACGGAGAGACCTTGTCCTTATATAAGAGCCTCTTTTGGCACTGCATCTCCGCAGCAGATGCAAAAAGTAAGTTGATTGTTGTTTATTTATGTTAACTGCCTTTCTTGCTCTATGCTTTTTATTATTTTTTTTTCTTTTTTCTTTAATATGGATATAAATAATAAGAAATGAAAATAATAAAAGCGATGGACGTAATAATAAAATAACGAAATGAAATTCAGAATTATGGATTTTATGGTGATTGGTCATCCTGTAATTTTTTTCTTTAACTAAATCAAATTTTATTTTTCAGGGATTTTCAAGACTTGCAGCAATAATAAAAAGAAAAGTTGAGGAAAGTAAAATGTAATTCAAGTGTATGTAAAATGAGGTATATTACATGCACATACATTTAAAAAATTCTGATCTTTAATCTAAATTAATTGATATGTGAATGTTGTTAAAATAAAAATATTCAATAAATAAAGATAACGTAAAATAAACCCCTTTTGAAATTTTAATTAATTAGCTAATTTTTTCATATACGTTATCTCCTTAAAAACATATATGACAACAATAATTATTTTTAATTTTCAATAACTAATTTATATTTTGAAACTTTATATTAAAAACAATTCAAGATATAACAGATTTATAGTCATATATTGTATTCAAAAGTGATTATTAAAGAATAATAAAAAAAAGTAGATTTAAAACAAATGATTTGCAGCTTATATAACTTAAGTATTTCACAGTTTAACCTCGAAAAGAGAGAGAGAGAGAGAGAGAGAGAGAGAACAAAACTTAAACACAATAAATCACAATTAAAGCAATCATGCCACATATCACTGATAAGAAGTGAAGAAAAATGATAAAAACACAAATGTTTCTTATCATTTTCATATATATATATTTCTACAATTACTTTTGATTAAATTGACCGTGAACCTCCATCATCAAAGGGCGCTCTTATACTGCGTTAGTAACTAACGACACCACATTTAGCATCAGTCACACGTACAATTGATTTCATTTAGTTCTTGGGCAGTTATTAGGAAGTAAATAAATAGCAGTAACAATGAATTACGAAAGATTTATCAATAAATCATCTGCAAGAAGACAAGATTCAGCACTTCGAAATTTGCGTAAGTCTTACATGAAAAAATGTCTGTAAATAGATATTAAAATATGAAGGTATTATGTAATAACATCGTATGCAAGAGTGTCATGATAATAAATTTAATATATTTATAAATTCAGAGTAATAGTTTTTTTTTTTTTTTTTTTTTTTTTTTTTTTTGTCATAAGAATAACACATTGCAAATTAATTTAATTAACACACGTAAAGCTTATAATTTGGTACTGAAAAAATATATTATAACAAAATCGTGTGTGTATAGGGTGTATGCGGATGACGTCATATTTATTGCGCTTGGAGGCCATACTGGAGTAGTGCTTAACATTGCTCAGCATAGGACAAACGTCATTTAAGCCAATTTTCTTTGGGAAATCGGTGAATTTTTTGTTATTTTTATTTTTCTCACATACTTGAGATACTAATTCAACATATTTACAGCATCGATGCTCTCAAAAATATTGCATAGTGGTTTTAAACTCGCAAAATGATTTTTTTTCCTATAATATGCCACCCATGTTATTGACTTATCCAACATGGCGTCAACTTTAACATGAATGCATAGACCCTATACCAAATAAAAAATATTATACAGTATAATATAGTTTAACTTTTATATATATATATAACATATAAAATATATAAAAAAAAAATAAAATAAAATATATAAAAAAATAAATAAAATATATAAAAATATAATATATATAAAATAAAAATATGCATTTTTTTTATTATATTTTGTTATGTGTCATTTTTTACAGTTTATAAGAAGTACCCTACAAACAAAAAATATAACACGTCATTAGAAAATTTATTTAAATATTTTATTCGGGACAGAAAGAAATTTAAATTTATAATTTTTTGTATAGGCATCTATAAAATAATTTTAAAAGCTACATTGCCTTTGTAATGATTTTGAAAGGTGAATAAAATATATGATTACAATGTTAATAAATAAAATATCAACATTTAAAACACCATAAATATAAAACCTTTATCTCATAAATAAATGTTTTTTAGATTATTAATTTAAGTAAGCTCGTAAATTCAATTTGTTTTTTGTTTCCACAGCAAAGCTCTACGCGGCTGCCGCTCCCGGGACTGTGTTCATGGGAGGTGGTATGCCCAACGTGAACACTTTCCCCTTTGCTAAGTGTGACGTACAGCTGAAAGATGGGACCAAGATCCCCGTGGAGGGTAATTTATTGGAGCAAGCTTTGCAGTATCAGCCCACACAGGGGTTTGTGAATATACTTATGTTCTATATTTATATAACATTATGTGTATTTTTAATACATATAAGGGGGGTTGTTTTAAAGTATTTTTTTCTGTTTAAATTTATAGCATTTTCAGTTATTAATGTGATTTTTTTCCTTCAAACCATTCTTTAGGAAATATTTAAAATGAATGCAATATGCTTATTGTTACATATTTATAAAGATGCACTCATTGAGGAGAAAAATCAAACACAGTTTACATAATTTTTTTAAATAATGTGAACGTGTTTTCATTTAGGAAAAGAATACTCCATTTGATACGATGCTTGCAAAATAGCGTTCTGCGCGTAAAGTAAACGCAATGAATGAACAAAGAATTCTTGTATTGCTAAATTTTGTGCAGTTACTTTTTTTTTTTTTTTTTTAATTATTGTTACTTTATTTTACTGAACGGAATTTCTTGTGTTAAATATTTGCTTTAGAAGTTTAAAAAAAATGCATTATTGGTCACTTTTCTAAAAATAGTTTTTTTTCCTCTTAATACGTATTTTAAGTTATTATACCCAATTTATTTAACATTTCATCTTAATTTCATTTACTGTTTCTTTTTTTTTTATGGTTTCACATTTATTAATATATATATTTTTTCCAAATACTGTCATTTCCTTATTTAGAGCTTAAATGATGGTAATAAATATATAATATATTTCAGTTTCGCTCCACTGGTACAACAGTTGAAGGACTTGCAGACTCGAGAGCATAAGTTGAGTCCAGATTTCTGGGATAAGAATGACCTGATCGTCACCACAGGTAGCCTGGATGGTATATGTCGCGTGTTCGACATGTGTTTGGTGGATGATGACCCAGTCTTGTATCAGGATCCTAGCTTTTCGGGTATCGCTGATGCTGTAAGTTTTATTTAAAAAAAAAAAAAAAAAAAAAAAACAGTTTTCATGAATTTGCTTTATTTCTTCATTTTAATATTTCATACCATTACATTTTCATTTAATTATTTTTAGTATTTCCCCTCCCATTTTTCCATTTTAATACCTTATTATTTTTAGTCTGTACATATCAGTGTATATATTCATAAATAATATAGGAAGCAGGCATAACAATAAAAAAATAAAGCAGAAGGCCTATACTCCAAGATAGAGACAAAAGTTATGAAAAAAAGCTAACAAAATTTAAGACAAAATATTTTTGCAGTTTAAAGTTTCTTTCAAATCTTGAATTTTTGATCAGCCTATAATTACAATTTTGTTGCCACAATTTAGTATCGTATCATAACTCTAATCCTCCTCATTTGAAGTCATTTTCTATATTTTACAAATCGATTTCAGCTGAGATCACACAACGCTCGTCTAATTGCTATCAAACAAGACTCTTTAGGAATTGTTCCTGATAAGTTGAGAGCTGCCTTGAAGGCGGAGGGAACTCCGGAGCAAATCAGGAGCAAGAAAAGTGGCGTTCCAAAGGTCAATATTAAAACAATATTTTAAACAATATGATGATACTTTTCTTTGCTGTGATGTAATTCAAAATTAAATACACGAGCAGTTATTTTGTTATTTATATCATTAAATATAACCACTAATTAATCCACATAAACTTTTGATTCATAATTAAATTATTTAAACTTAATTTATATTTTATTTTTAAATTATTTAACATATATTTCAGTTACTCTACGTGAATCCCACTGGCTCCAATCCTTCAGGTGTGACAATTCCTTTAGATCGCAAGAAAGAGATTTACAAGATTGCGTGTGAATATGATTTTCTCATAGTTGAAGATGATCCGTACTATTTTCTACATTTTGAGGAGGTTAGAAAAAAAAACTACTTTAGCGCTGAATACTGGAATAGAAATCTCGTTTTAATATGAAATCAATAAGCACCAATATCATTTTATAATTCCAGTATATTCGTGGAATTCATCCTTTCTTCAGAGCGGATATATCTTTTATATTATCTCTCAATTATTTAAAAATTTGTTTGATCAATATTTTGATGTCAAATCTGTCAAATATACTCACATATATTTGTATTTTTATTAAAATATTTATTTACATATTTTTTATATACAGTATACAAATAACTTAAATAATACTGAATAATTCAGGGATTTCTATATAGTTATACTACAGCAATTATTCCTATATATTTTGCATGTCCAGACGAGTCCAGTAAGTTTCCTATCCCTGGACACCGAAGGTCGCGTACTTCGCTTCGACTCCTTGTCCAAAGTAATGAGTGCTGGTCTTAGACTTGGTTTCGTCACTGCACCAAAGCAGATTTGCGAGAGGATTGAGCTTCACATGCAAGTCTCTACCATGCATACCTCGGGGTTACCACAGGTAAACTGACTTTTTTAATCATTATTTTATCAAACAAAACTGAATGGATTCAATTCATAAAAGCACTTAAATATTTTTATAGATTATGGACAAGGATTACTATTATTCATATTCATTTGAAAGTAAAGAACAAAATTTTTATGTATATTAATTTTTTTTTTTTTTTTTTTTCATTAGTAATAAGAAAATAGTATAGATAAAGTTGTTTGAATTCAAACACATACAATTGATTAGAATTGAATGTTAAATATAAGGCAAATAGATTTTGCTAGATTTCATCAAACATGCTGAATATTGTTTAATATGAAACGCTGTCGCAAAATACTTAATAATGATGTTTCTTTAACTTTTTAAGTTGCCTATATGTATATATATTCAACAGGTTATGGTTAGTGCGCTGATATCGACTTGGGGACCTGAACGCTTGGATCAACATTTTAAGTCAATTCAGAATTTCTACCGAGGTCAAAGGGATGCTATGTTGGCTGCAGCTAATAAGCATCTCAAAGGTAAATAGTAATAATATTTAACATTAAAAACATAATATTTAACATTAAAAATAAAATATTTTTATTATTATTTACGTATTTAGGTTTGGCCGAGTGGACAGTACCCACCGGAGGAATGTTCTTGTGGATTCGCGTACTGGAAGTGACAGATGTAACCCAGATGATTGCAGAAGGTGGCACCAAGGGTGGTTTCATCGCGGTTTCAGGTGGACAACTGATGGCGGACAGCAAGGCACCATGTCCGTGTATAAGAGCTTCCTTTTCTTCAGCTTTACCTGCTGATATGGACCTGGTTAGTATTCCTTTCAAGCTTTGAAATTTTTATATTTTTTTATCCTGAGAGTTAGTCAAATTGCTTGTCTAGTATGTTGTACAGGTTGCCTACAACAGTATGTATAAGGGGTAAAAGTGGGAAAAAAGTACCTAAATAAAGTTTAATTAAATTTGCAAGTTTAACTACATCATAAATTAGGAAAAAAAAAAAGAAGAAGCAGAATATTTTTCTTGGTGCATGTTTCAAACGGAGCAATCGGGCAATTCTGTTTTAAAGTTCTTTTAATGTAAACAATCAGAATTTTAGTGCATGATCGATGAACAAGATTCCGTTACCTATCCGAATATGAATTTGAGTTTCTATTTTAAAGAGTATAAATATTTTTTATAAATATATTTTAAAATTCTAGGGATTCTCCAGACTTGCCAAAATGATCGTTGAAGAACAGAAAAAACAGAAGAAATAATCTGTACTTCTTTTTATTACAAATAAAGCAACATTACCAATAAAAAAATGATCAATTAATATGTATGATATTATTATCACCTATAGTTAAGGAATAGTTAAGGAATACAAAGTAGAAATTAGTTTTTAAAACTTTTGGCATACAGTTGCACTAATTATTCAAGGTAAAACAGGTGTCAGCACCAGCTTAAAGATAGAATTAGTTACCTTTCCCTTGTAGTAGATGGCGATACTTCGTATAGAATTTTTCTGACTTTAGTTTTAAATGTATTTGAAATGAATTTGAGTTATTTTTGAGTTTGATGATAATCAAAGCTGTCGTTGTATTTTTATAAAAACAACACTTTTCAATTATACATGAATTTGCATGTCAAAAGTTTTTTTTATAAGGAAAATACTTTTTAACTTTTAGTGAAAATAAACTTTGATTTAAAAGACAAATGTTCAAACGTAAAAAATATATAATAATAAAAAAAGTACAAAGAAATATGCATATCACCCTGAAAAGACAGTCATAAAATATAATTTAATAATTTTTAATTTTGTAAGAAAAAACAAATATTTTAAATTCTACAAGTAAAATAATTGTCAGGAATATATAAAAAAAGATCAGAATCAAATACTTTTTTTGTCACATATTTATAAAAACAACTATACTTTTACAATGTTACATTGTATAAACTTGTCTTTTCCCTTGCAATGCAAAAAAGATTGTATCATAAAAAATTAAATATCATTAAAAATGAACAGTTTATAGAAAAACAGAATGTTTTATTCTTTGTTGAAAAATATATAGCTTATTATTTTAAATAATTTTAAAACTAATACAAATTGCAGAGAAAAAAAAAAATTAGAACCCACTTTTTCTTGTTTATCCCACTTTAATCGCATATCAAAAAGTTGTTTTGTTTGTGTGTATATGCCGAGTTTCAAAGAAAATAAGTAAGTATATAAGAAATGAGCACATATGACGAATACGTTTTTATGCCTAAAGCAAAAGACTGCAAGAATTTAAAGAATGTACAAAGAAACAAAACGGTTCTACCGCATCACATAGAACGTAATTTTTTCTTTCATTATTATTTAATTTTGATATTATCATCCTTTTGTTAACTTATCGTGAGATTGTAATTAGTTTAGTTATGATTAACTTTAATTATATCTGTATATATAAATATTTCAACTTTCTCTTTACTGATTGAAATAGTTACGTAATTTTATATGCAAAGTTGACAAGGGGGAGTTTTTTTTTTTCTTGCTGTTTTTTATGCCAAGTTTGACCAGAACTTGTTCTTGTGGTACAACCTTCAACATAATAAAATGCAAAATATGTTCATATGCATGCAATATAATTAAAAATAAATATTATAAACTATATTATTGAAGTGACTTTTATTAGCTTTTTGATTTTTTTTTGTATGTGTATTGTATATAATATAGTAATAGTATATTTTTTAAAGTATTGTGCTATTTTCTCATATAGCCTTCTTACGGAATTTTTCATAAATTATGCTATGCTATGCTATGCTATGCTATGCTATGCTATGCTATGCTATGCTATGCTATGCTATGCTATGCTATGCTATGCTATATGCTATGCTATGCTATGCTATGCTATGCTATGCTATGCTATGCTATGCTATGCTATGCTATGCTATGCTATGCTATGCTATGCTATGCTATGCTATGCTATGCTATGCTATGCTATGCTATGCTATGCTATGCTATGCTATGCTATGCTATGCTATGCTATGCTATGCTATGCTATATGCTATGCTATGCTATGCTATGCTATGCTATGCTATGCTATGCTATGCTATGCTATGCTATGCTATGCTATGCTATGCTATGCTATGCTATGCTATGCTATGCTATGCTATGCTATGCTATGCTATGCTATGCTATGCTATGCTATGCTATGCTATGCTATGCTATGCTATGCTATGCCATGCCATGCTATGCCATGCAATATGCCATGCTGTTCAGTGAAAAGTAACTTTGCTGCTGCACAGGCACTGTGAGATAAAATTGCATTGTTTACTGTCTCGATCATAGTATCAAGTCGTACCTTTGAATTATACGTTAAAAACCATCATTATATGCATTGTATAAGGCAATCTAATATAATTTTTTAAAATTTTATATAAGCGTCTCTACATTTCAAAAGTTTGTGTCATGAAAGAGGATCATAATTTTCCAGTCTCTCTTCTCTGTATAAGAATCTCATTTTAATATTACAACGTATAAAGAATAATATCAAAATTCAAATTTATTCCTTTATGAAAGCATGTATTTACAATAATTTTGTACGTAACCATTGGTCACTAGAAGAAAAAAAAACTGTTTATACACTTCATTGAAAAATCCCATGGTTTTAATAATAATGGTTTATAATAATAATATATTGTTGTGAAATAGAAAGAGAGAGAGAGAGAGAGAGAGAGAGAGAGAGAGAGAGAGAGAGAGAGAGAGAGAGAGAGAGAGAGAGTTTGACAATGTCACAACTGTTATAATATTATAAAAGTTATATGAAACAAATTTATATAACCCTAAAAAAGCAATCCCATATATGAAGTTTTGTTTTATAATGACTCTAGAGCAATAACTAAAAGGATTATTTGTTGTTTCTAATTAAGTAATTATAAATTATGTGCTCTAAAATAATACAATATAATATATAAAATTGTATGTAAATATACTGATGTTTATTTTATTATTTGAGAAAATACATTTAAATTAATTAAACAATATTCTACTCTGCAATTATAAACAATATATTATGTTGTTATATAACATCTGTAAAAAAATATTTCATTGTGGATTTTCGTTTTATGAGTAAATAAATAAATTAATTACAGTGAAATGTTGAATATAGCACACAAGACTTTACACCATATTCACTCATTAAATTATATACGTATCTCTATATATGCTTAATTGTTGTGTTCTTATATACTTTAATTATAATTTAGTTTAATATGTTCATAAGAAAATAAAACATTAAAGAGGCGTTAATTTTATTTATTTACATTTTTAGTGTAATTAGAGAAATTATGAGAAATTTTCAAGGTAAAATCCTGATTAGAATATTTGATAAACTCTATATTCTTATATTTGACCTTTCCTTTGCACAAATGTTGGTGAAGTACATACGTGTACTTATTTTTTTTCATAAAAATAAAAATTAATACTTGTTTTTATAAAAACTCATTTAAATAATTTATACGTAATATATTAAGTGCAAAAAAGTGTATCTGTAATTTTAATGAAGCATAAATTACATTTATAAGTGTCACAAACAATTAAGAGTAATAAAAATATTATAAAGTATTATTATAATTATCATTTTAAAAAAGGTAAATAATATGACTCTTGCTGGTCTTCCAATATTTCTTGGGTATATAAACGTAAAATTCCAGTCCTTTATTATTATTATTATTTATTTTTTTAAGAAAATATATCAATTATTATTTATTAGAAAATTAACGTATAGAATATTTTTACAAACAAAAAGTAATACAATATAATGGTATATTTAAAAGTTGACATATTTTCATTTCATAATGCAATAAATTTGATTGCATACAAATTTAATGATTTTCAATTGAGATTAATATTTGGCCATCGAAAATATTTTACCGTGTGAGCAGGAAATATAGTATTGTAATAATATATATAATATATATATAAACAATAATTGTGTATATATATATATTATATAATAATATATAATAATATATAATAATATAATATATATATATATATATATATATATTATATATATATATATATATATATATATATATATATATATAATATATATAATATATATATATATATATATATATATATAATATTAATACAGTATATATATTATATCATATGTAGTGACTCTTTAGTCTAATTTTATGAGTTAAAAGAATGACAAATTTTAACTTTTAATGGCATCGATAACTTGTTTCAACAGAAAAACAATAATAATAGTTAATGTAGATCAATAAGTATTAACTTTTTTTATAACAATCTAAATATTGTAATAGATATTTTCTACAAAAATCACTGTAAATTGACACCCAATAAAGTTCCCTCCTATACATAGTAAAAGTGAACTCCACCACAAAGGTCATTTATATATATATATATATATATATATATATATATATATATATATATATATATATATATATATATATATATATATATATATATATATATATATATATATATATAAAATTAATAAATATAAGTAAGTAAAAAAAGAGTTGATGGTATCATCATATTATATTTCATCTTGTTTTATGACTTGTCAATTGCAACATCAAATTAGCTACGTTTTTTTATGTGTGGTCAATTTTTTAGCACAAATAACGAAATCTTCTGCTTGCGGCTTGAGATATGATGTAAGCGCAAACTATGATGTAAATATTATTTTTGTAAGTGACCCCCCGACGTCTCGTATAATTTACGTGAATGATATAGCATAACATGACATGGAAATGGAGGTAAAATCATATAAATATATAGTTCATTTTAAAGTAATGAATCCAGATTTCCAAAAAAGTATTTATACTTATGGTATGTATATTGTAAGTGGATTAATTAAAAGCATAAAATTTAATTATTCAGAAAATTTTACATAAAAATTAATAGAGTACTTATGGCATGTGGAGTTTTAACTTAAGTTGTTATAAGAAAGATTTTTTTAAAGGTAAGATTACCCCGAAAATGTATAAAAAAAAAAAAAAAAAAAAAGCTTGGGCGTTACAATGCAAAATGTTAATTGCATTGTGAATATTTGAAATTTTAAGCTCATGCTAATTTCAATAACTTTTGTCTGCTTTATCTATGACCTAAAACTTTTATCGTAGGTTTTAGTAGATGCCATTGAATTTCAATAAATAACATTGAAAAAAAATAAGCGGCCAAGTATTTTTAGTTTTGGATAGATACGAGCTGGCACTTTCTAAATAGGAAGAAATTAAACTGGATACGAGCTTTTTAACGACAACCCTTAACATGCTTTTAAAACTATTAAAATCGGAGTTATACGTCATTTTTATAACTCTAATCAAATACTTGCACAATATAACTATAATGGACGTTATCGGTTTAGCGCGCGGGGTGCTGCGGGGAAAGCTAAGGGTCCCCTAATTTAACATTACGCTTATGGAGAAAAACACGTTTTTTGCGATTTTTGAGAAAACTACTCCACCGATTTTGGAGAAATTTGAATGAGAAATACTAGACATACTTTAAAGTGTTTTAAGCCATAGAAAAATTTTAACAATTTTTTTAAACCGATATACTCCATTGAACTTTAAGTGGCTATGTTCTATTTTTCCCTTTTTTGTTTCACAAATAAAAATATTATCTAATTATTATTTATTGTACTGTACGTTTTTTTTTAGTTATTGTATTTTGGTGCATTTTTTAGTAGGATTATCATTATATATAAGTAATATAAAAGATCGTCGGTCAGGTGTCATAAATACTTGTGAGTCGAGATGAGAAAAAGAAGAGAGAGAGAGAAGGAGAAACCGTTAAAATCGCAACAGTGTCAAGGGCACACCTTTATGTTCAAAGATGAAACTCTTCGTCTTCACAGAAATACTTTGGATTTTCTTTCCTATATAATAGGTGTGTTCGTTTAATTCAAGATGTTTTGTTATGTTGAGAAGAATCGTTCGTAAAACAACCTTTTCTACTCCTGGAATTTATATATGCCTGTTTCTCTAAAGCTAAAATTATTTAAATATTTCTTTTTTATATCAATTTTCTCTTATTTTTCATTTTATATCATACTTCCCATACAATATTTTATAACTTCCAATGAAGGAATCAAAGTGGATTTTAAACGGAGTTATCAAATTTGTTAGTCTCGTATATTAAGCTGCATTCCATTAAAGGAATAGACCATAGAAAAACATAAGCATTTATATCACAAAACACTTGATGGGATTTACATAAATAACATTAGTTTGTCTCAAAACCCAACTGTAGCCCCATAGCAGTGATCAGAAAATTCAATTTATGCAACCCGCACAACATTTTCATACTAATTTTTGCATCCCGAGTGACTCGATTTCTCGACAATTAGCGGATAACACCGCGATATGTGTCCAATAGTGCCCTTTTTTGCTGCTTAAAAACGACTTTAGTCGGATAATCACGCGACCTTCTCGGATAGTAAAAAATTGATAGAAGTCAAGAAATTATTTTACCGCGACATTTAGCAGATACGCCGTCAACTCGGTTCCCTAGCCGGGTGGTAAGCCGACAATCATCGGATACACCGCAGATGCAAATGCACTCGGATGATCACTTGATTTTTTCTCCCCTCGCGTGAAATTGTCGGCTCAGACTTTTATCGGACACACCTGAGATGCTAAAATCAACTCGATACATCGCCGATGTAGCTCGGATATCCTCTCGACAACACTATCGCAGATAATCCTTCGATTATTTTCTATAATTTTTAGTATTTTTGCCAGGTTAGAGTGAAAAAATAGGAGGAGACTAAATATTTTTAGGGGAAAAAAAGAAAAGTTCGTTACAAACTTCAAGACTTCAACATTTTTCAGCTTCAGTTGGAGAAGTTGGAGCTTCTAGTGTGGATGTAATATACATACGCTCTAATAAAACTTATAAATATTTGCGCAAATTGATCAACTCCAGCCGCGGAGCTATTATATTTTCATCTAGGCAGTGCTACTTGAACACGGGAAGTATAAAAATGTTGCATAATCAAATTTATTGAACGCTGTACTTTGTTTAATCTCTTATTTTAATTGTTATAGTTACAACCATACGTCTGCAGCCACGGTGAGAGACGAGGATATTATGACTTGATATGGGACTTCATCGCAAATCAAATCTGCGCGAGTCTGCTGAATCATCAATGTATATACGAAATATTTATAATAAAGAAATAACACAACGTATTTCATATAGGACTAATTATGAATAAATTAAACATGTGGCAACAGTGTATTCCTGCATTCCAATCCTAGGGGGGGTGGGTAGGGTGGATGTGGGTAGAGACCCTTAACAGAGAAGCGACAACCTCATGTTTTAGGCAAACCTGCAATACATTGTTTTGAAAGGCCCGCTAAAAGTACCCAAACTTTCTAGCGTTCTGATTGGCTACCCTAACAATCTCTCAAATCTGATTGGTTCCGACGCCACAGGCCTTCCTGTAATGTTTGCTAACCTGATGTATTGCAGGTCTGCCTAAAACATGAGGTTGTCTCTTCTCTGTTAAGGGTCTCTAGATGTGGGTGGTAAAAATCAGCCGATTACAATCGAAGTATTATCTGCAAAATATCGTGTCAGAATCTTATAGTTATCGAGCGCGCGTCCGATGAAAGTCGGGTCACCATCCGGCAGAAGTAGAATTGCATTAATTATGCTAAAAGCGGCATCTACAAACATCAAAGTTTTAAACACGACAAACATCGGATAACCTGTCCCATCGCATGGAAAAGTTGGGGTGTTATCCGAGTTGGGTTGCCGCGATACCATCCGCAAATTGTCGGCGAAAACGAATTACTCGGGATGTTTCTGACGTCATAAACAGGAATTTTCACGCAAATTGCATACTTTACAGTATTTTCACGCTCTCTCGTGGGTCTACATTAACATTCTGGTAAAAAGTTTCATCAGTTTTGAAGATCCCATTTCGTGTTTATTAATTACAAAGCACATGTTGTTTTATGTGGTCTATGGCTTTAACAAAAAAATAAAAATAAAGAACGTGCAGAGCTATTATATTGATACAATGATTATATAAATAAAAAGCAAAACATGAATAAATTTTATTTTAATTCGCTTCATTGCAGATCTAGTGACACAAATAATAACAAAAAAAAAACTTTTTTTTATTAATATTTTAATAAAAGTTAAGTAATTTCTTTGCGGAAGTGCAAACAGCATGTCAAAAACTATTGTTGAGAAAAAATGTAAACAAAAATACTGTAATGTAAGAATTTATCGAACAAATTTCTTTGATAGAAAATTAATTTACTTTTTACGTAATTTTATTTTTTTTTTTTAATTTGTGTATTAACATTTTAAGACAATTTAATTAGAGAGAGAATCTCCATGCCTATATGAAAAAGCCAAGAAAGAATTAGGGCTCACGTAAAGCAACAAAAACCTAAAGCTATATAATAAGAAAGTATTGAAACATATATAATAAGAACTTTTGATAATTAAAATTTGCAGCAAAAATAATTAGAGACCAAATTTTTTTTTATTTATTATTATTTTTTATTTTATTTAGGCATTTAACTTTTTCAATAATTTTTTTCTTGCCATATTGTATAATATATTTCCGTGAATTGTAAGTGACTCAATCAAGTAATAAAACAATTAAATTTTTATTTTAAAAAAGTTCAAATTTAAGGCTTTAGTTTTTTATGTAACAGTATTTATTATACACTGCACAGCTTCAGCATACTTTCGTTATAGTTTAAAGCCATAGACCACATAAAACAACATGTGCTTTTTAATGAATAAACATCATGAAATGGGATCTTCAAAACTGATGTCAATTTTTACCTAAATGTTAATGTAGCCACACGAGAGAGCGTGAAAATACTGTTAAGTATGCAATTTGCGTGAAAATTCATGTTTATGACGTCAGAAACATGCAAAAATTAGTATGAAAATGTTGTGTAGGTTGCATAAATTGAATTTTCTGATCACTGCTACTGTTGGGTTTTGAGACAAACTAAAGTTATTTACGTAAATCCCATCAAGTGTTTTGTGATATAAATGCTTATGTTTTTCTATGGTCTATTCCTTTAATGAATTTGATATTTCACTCATCACTAAAAAGCTAATAAACTCGTTGCTATATATTTATAAACACCAAACAGTACGTAAAATTGTTTAAAAAAAGTTTTTAATAACAATAAAATAAATAATTGTAAGTATTATATTTTTTTATTATATTTATTATACATACATTCATCAGCTCAGAAAAAATAGTTACAATAAAATTTAAGAAAAAACTATAATTAATAATTATATAATTGATTATTACATATAATTGAGGCATTTTTTTTTTATTTATTGTTAATTGCGCAATTTTTTTTTTTAATATACAACAAAATAAAAATTAAAAAATTTGATTTTAATAATTTCTTTTTTAAACTCCACAGTTATTTGATAATTATGTCTTTAAAATATTTTTAATAAAGGCATAAATTTAATGTAATATATTATATTTATATAAAAACATAAAATTTAATAATTATATCAGTATTATTATTATTATATACAGTAAAATTATTTACAATAAAAATATAATTGAAATTACAGTATCGAGATTTGCTTGGATGGTGGACTTCTCTGTAATATAATTTTGACAATAATGATGAACTTTTTTTTAAAATTATATCCTTTAGTAAGTTTTTATATTTTTCAATGTTGGCCATATTTTTTATTATTAAAGTACAGCAAACTAGAATTGGATGATAATACCTTTTCATTTAATTTATTGATTTCTGCTAAATGTGATGAAAAAGTCATTTTATTTATTTACTTATTTTAAATAATTTTTTAATATTTTCGTTTTTTTTTTTTTTAAATAATTAAGTGTTTTTTTCAAAAAGATATAAATGAAATAATTTATTTTAAATTAAGAGAATCCAAGTTAAAAATTAATTTACAATTGCTTAAAGTGTACAATTATAACAATTCTATATAGCACTACTTGTAAGAATGTACATATTATAGCATGTAAATCTTTATTCTATTTCTTTATATAAAAATATTAATTTATAACAGAAACTTGCATTATAAACGAAGTTTTACGAAATATATGTGCATTACTATTATTGAATCTACACATATTTCAGTACTGTACATGATTTTAATCATTTAGAAGTCGTAAATTATTAATAATTACGTACTTTTATAATGCATTATAGAATAAAGATTTTTATACTATTTTTAGAAACTGTACATAAATAGATTTCTATTAAGAACAACAGTTTTGCATAGATTTTTTTTTTTTTTTTTTTTTTTTTTTTTTTTTACAGCACAATGATGCATCAGCCGTAATTATTATTTGAGCATTATTTAATAACAGAATAAAAGAGTATCTATATTTTCTATAATATAACATATCTTTACAGCTGAGTGTGAATAATAATTAAAAATGGGGTTGTGATGTTTGGAGGGTATTTTGTTCGTTTTTAAAAAGAGATATAAATACAATAAAAAAATAATAATGTTTAGGTACAAGAAATTAAATTTGAACCTGATTTGCTTGCAATATTTTTATAAATTTACCAATTTTCAAATGTATTATTAAAAATACAATCTCATTAAAAAAAATTATGTTTAATTATTTACATCGATTTTTTTTTAAATTGTAAATACTACCCCTTTTTATATGTGATGTGTATTTAAAAACCGTTCTTTGTTATTATATATTGAAGCAAAATAATGTTGATCAATGCAGTATTCAATTTGAAAGCAAAAAAATACAATTAATTAATTAATATACAATTTTGTTACAAAATATAAGAGTATTTAAAAAAATATATTTTAGCACACAAAAACACATTAAATTTTTTTTTCATTCACCCTAAAAATATAACAAAAAAGGAGTAAATAAAATTCCATTATTTCACCCATTATTATATATATATAAAAATAATATACTATTGAGACATCAATTATCATTTGCCAAATATAAGATACGTTAAGTAAATTTAATAACGTAATTTTGAATGCATAATTGAATTGTATACAATCAACTCAAGTTGCTATACAATTTTTGGCCAGTTAAAGCTATTTATTTTGGTACATTTTTTCACTTTTTTTTACAAGGCATGAACTTTTAAAAGTTCTAAAGAAATAAAACTTTGACATCATCAAGCTTGCCCCCCCCCCTTTTTTTAATGGTTGTTAAAAAAAAAGTTTAAAAATGCAGTCGTAATTACTAAAATAAATTTACTTTAAATATCTATTATTGGACATAATAATGAATTTGGCTACAATTTGAATGGCATCTGTTCAATATAGTTAAGTAATAATCGTTCAATTATTAAGTGTCCAATATTTTATCATAATGATGACCCAATAGTATATAATATGAAAAAAAGAAATTTTGTATATAATATGATCTGTACAATACATTGCAATATAATGGCACTTTTACTTAATAATAATTTATTTACACTGGCATTCAGTCATTTTTTTTTTAAACATATATCTTCATATAATGTAACCTAAGGTTTGAAATATCTGGAAAGTTGATTAAGTTGGCTTAAACTGTATGGGGGTAATATGCCTCCTGGAGTTCATTATCTCGATTCATTTTTTTTCCTGATTCGATTTCGATGTTTTGCAGTCAATCTGTAACAAAAAAAATAAATATAAAAATTAATTATTATATAAATTTGAGTGCTATTAAAAAATTCATACCAAATTAACAATATTTAAATTTTCATGTTTTTGAATGGTAGATCAAAATTAGGTTTTAGTTAACTTGAAAACTTTAATGCATTGATATGTTTGAAAATTATGTTCCAATTATAAAGTTTCAATGTACACATGCAAGAGTTAAAACTTTCATGTTGAAACCTGTTTGATAATATAATGTATAATGGAATAGTGAAGTATTGTTAGGTCATAATGTATATGGATATTTTGTTATAAATATATAATATAAGTAAAATATTATCCTAATGGCGTACTCACACGGTGCAATAATAATTGAAATGCGTAATAAAGTTGATTTCATGAAAATGTATTGGTTTTAAATGAAAATTTCATACATGCATGCAATGAAATATAATATATAGTTTTTACTCTGCATAAACAGAAATTATACATCACATTTATATTATTTATATATATATATATATATATTATATATATTATATATATATATATATATATATATATATATATATATATATAATATATATATATATATATATATATATATATATATATATATATATATATATATATATATATATATATATATCATCATCTATTAAGCTTTCTTACTATACATGTAATATGTAATAATAATATAATCGAATTCATACCACACACACGTATCTTTAAATAGAAAGAAAAAAAAGCAACTAATTTTAATTTCTTCCTCAAAGAAAGTAATTTCAAGAGATTTGGATGCCAAATAAGTTAACACATGTTAAAAATCTATATTGCTTTTACATAGTTACTTTCTCTTTGATCCATAGAGCTTTGACAACTTTTTTTCGATAGAATAATAAAACTTTTTTTTTTTTTTTTGTAATGTGGAGGTGTTACATAACTTTCTTTTACCTCAAGTGTTACGTTAAAATATGCAGTAAAAAAAATTAGATCATTTTACCAGAAACTTATATTTATTATATATTATTTATTGCAAATTGTTATTATTAAGCGTTGTAAAAATATAGCGTGACAAGTTAAAAAATTATAATATTTGTTATATAATTTATTCATTGGTGTCAGTCAATTACTTAATCAATCAATACGTAAACAAGTAAATAAATCCATATATCAGTAAATTAATTAATAAATAATAGAACATAGTAATACATAATGGAATAAAAATAAATTATTTTAGTAGAAAGTATACTGTATTACCATATAATTGAATAACGTACAAACAATATCAAATAGTTCACATACGAAAACATACATGTATTGAATGAATACCAATATTATTCCGTGCACTGATTAATAAAGTCGCGATAAAAATACTTGGCATATTTCAATATATTATTATTAGTTACATAACAGAATGTGAATACTAATCGTATGGTGTACGTAAGTAGGAAAGTAAAAATACTTTAAGAAAGTTTTTTTTATATATATATTTAAAAATATTATATCGTATTATAATACGAAAAAATTTATTCAGCGTAACTAATAATCCATGTTCCATGTATACATAAGATTTTTAGATTGAAAACAATATATAATATGATTTTCTATTTTATTTCATTGATTTACATATTATGGTATTTTTATGCTTTTTTTTAATAACATTTTTTTCGTGCTTTTTTTTTTATTTAATGCCAAAAACAACAAATTACTTTATCATGGTGCTATAATGATACTCTCTCTCTCTCTCTCTCTCTCTGTATTATAATATCTATAGTAAAATTATATAAGTCAATACTATAAATAAAAGTACAAACTAAAAAGTTATTTCACAATGCATCACATTTTCATGATAATTGTAAATTGTATGATAGCACACAAAATATTTATAATAAGAAATAGAGAAAAACAAGAGAGGACACTTTTGATTTCAACGACAGAAAAACCATTTTCATTTTTTTTTTTTTTTTTTTCAACTTCATCTCATTTTACATAAGATTAATGATAATAATAATAAAATAATGACGCTACATTAATTTCTTTAAATTATATTTACACAAGAGTAATATAAGCAAGAAAGTAAAGTACGCAAATGTATATAATATATAACGGTAACGAATGTATGCATATGCACGATAAATAAATATAAATACTGGTTTCTACCAGCATTTCTATATGTATATCATTGCACGTGCCTTGATTTTAACTGTATTCTATTGCATTTTATTATGTTTATAATGTATTTTCATAAGTCATTTGATATAGAGGTTGAAAATCAAAGTGCTTTTTAATAAGAAACGTGTATTCGTTATAAGTTTTATATTTTATAGGGGCAAATACCATAAAATTGTATAAACTTTATATACAGTGTACCGTAACTTGCTTTTGTGAAATATGGCTTTTTTCTCGAGTATAATTTTACAAAGTTAACTATATTTTGATATTTTGTTTACTCTGAATTGTGATATGTACCTAATTGCTGCATAAGTTTATTATCTAGGACTAGACTTCAATATAAATGAAATCAGATCACCAAATATTGCAGATTTGATGAAATATCTAATTACGTGGTATATTTTTGCAAACATTTGGTAACTCATTAATCTCATTATTATATAAAAATGGTATCGCAAACATTCTGAAAATGCGTATAAATTATTTGTAAAAATTATATACTTTGAGGCAGCATAATATAAATTTTTTTTATTTTATTTTTATTTATTTATTTTTTTATCAAAAGAGCAAAGATACGTACACGATTGATTTTACCATTCAAAACCTTACGCCAAATTTACCATGTTATTCTTATGAGAAAAAACATGCACTGGCATTTAAATGGTATAAAACATACTAAATCACAATCGTATAATACAGATACTATAATAATTTGCCATATGCGGAAAAGCATTTAAAATATTACATTAATTTAAGTCTCCATACGAATAAATTGTACTTCCATGAAACAAGAGAGTATAATTTTATATGACAGTGGTTGTACATACATATCTAAAAATCATTCTAAGCAAAATAAGCAAGCCTATTTCGAAAAGGAAATTGGAAACTATATAAGAGGAATAGTATAGATTGTTTAAAAGTACCTAAATAGTCTACTAACAGTAATAATGTTTTTGCAAATTACATAATGCATGAAATTGTACAAAAAAATAAATCTTTCTGTTAACAAGTATATATACTTATTACAAAAGTACATATATATATATATATATATATATATATATATATATATATATATATATATATATATATATATATATATATATATATATATATATATATATATATATTTCTTCTTTTTCCTTCATCCTTCAGTAAAGGTCTTTAACATTTTATTTCATCATAATGAACAGTTAATGTCTGCAGCTATATACTCTTAAGATTTCGTATTATTATTATAAAAGATTGGAAATTAAATATATATTTTAAGTCAACGTTCTAAATGATTATAATTAAGATTAAAAAACCATAACCAAGCTGTCTATTCGTATGATGCAGTCAGATAGAAGTTTGTATGAAATGAAAAGAATATCTTGTTTTAAAAAGAAAGATATAATACAGTATTTATTTTTACGTTATATAAATAATATGTGATTAAAGTGACACTTATTTTAAAAGAATTTTATCTTTATTTCAAAAAGTTATTTTTATGTCAACTTTTTTTTTTTTTTAATAGTATTTCGTAATAATAATCCCACGGTGTTCATTCGTAAAGTTGTTTTATAATAAAAGTTTGAGTCACCGCTTTGTAATAAAAGAAAAAAAATGAAACAGTTCAGGTGTTTTTCTTTTAACGTCCACCTTCGCAATTTTAAGTTTCTTTATATTGATGCAAACGTAAATGTAAAAATTGTAATACATTTAAGACTTTTTTTTTTACTCTATTTATTTAAGGGTTGTATATAGATGGCTTGTATCTCAAAATCTAAAAAGTAAACTTAAAAACTTTATGATGACATTTAAAAGTTAATAGCAACAGCTACTCATGATAAAATTTTTAGAACCTGCTACCATCAGCTAAGAGAGAAAATAGTTAATGAAATTAAGATGGGCTCTTAGGGGACTAAAACTTCAAAAAATTGTAATTTAAAATCTATAGCATGGTGACCCCCCAATTTTTTAAAATTTTTGAAGATACTGTTTCCTAATGTATCACTGTGCAAAATTTCAGGTTTTTCTTTCTTTAAATTTTTTTAGTCAAATCCCGCAGTACCTGATTAAAGTATTTTTAAAGTCTCAAACTCACTCAAAGAGAGAGAGAGAGAGAGAGAGAGAGAGAGAGAGAGAGAGAGAGAGAATCAATTTGCAATCTCTTATTAAAAATTCCTGTCATTAAATTTTAATTTTCCGCTACAAAATAAATAAATGCATCAAACACAACAAAATGTAACATTCAAATCGCTCACATCGCACATCTAAGATACGAAACCTTTGATCAAAAATCGTTATTTTATTCCTAAAAGTTTATGAAGGGCTGTTGATAGGCAAGAGTTGTGTTTATTTGCAACAATGTATTCTGCAAGCTGCCTATATAGTAAAACTGTACCTGCATTAAAATTGTACAAAAATTACTCAAAAATTGCAAATCACACTTCTCTTGACAAAAAAAAATATATAAACAACAAATTATCACCAATTATAATTATGTTATATCATCATCATATAAATATTATCAAAAACATATAAAAAAATATAAAAACAACTGTTCTCTCCTTGTAAAAATCATGCTCGATTAAATATCATATGACGTCATACACTTATATATTGACTTAAAACTATAATTGCCATGGTTGGTTGGGTTGTCATTACCCATGCTTTTTCGTCTCGGTGGGTGCACAATGCCCACAGTTAAATATCATGTTTTTTTTATATTATTATTATATACGATATAGTGCATGTATAAATCACAATACTGCAATTTTTATTTATTTTTTTTAAATTTATAGATCTATTTTGTTGGTAGTACCATCGTGTTCTTAAAACCTCGGTCAAGATTTTCTTTGTTTAAAAAAAAAAAAAAAAAAAAAAAAAAAAAAAGTCGTGATGTTTTGAGTAATTGAGTTTTAATGCTTGTTATTTTTATATATTTTTATAATGTATTAGTTTGTTAAATGTTGCGCGAAAAATAGTTCTTTTTATTGCTCTCTTTTAAGTACTTACATATATAGTAATATCCCTGAATGGTATGTTTCTGTATGTCTTGGTATGATTGTAAAATTAGTTTTCAAGTCTGAAAATTATACACTAAATTTTATTTTGTAAAAAGTGACGTAATTTTTAGTATAGTCACTATCAACCTCAATGCTAAGCCTCTAGATTTTCTATGAAAGTTTGTAGCTTACAAGACTCTGTTCCCTACTTTTTATATCTTTTGAAAATTAATGGTATGAAAATATTAGGACTTGTAATCAATCAGATAATGCAGAAAAGTATTATTGTAATTTCCATTGGGTTGTGAGCCTTAAATTTCAAAAGCTACTATAGTAATAACTCTATATAAAATAATAATAATTGGGGGTAACTTATATACATTTTTTTATAGGATGAATGCGCATGACGTCATATTTAATGTGCTTGGAGGCCATACTGGAGTAGTGAATAACATTGTTCAGCATAGGACAAACTTCATGTTAGGCAATTTTCTTTGGGAGATCAGTTAATATTTTGTTATTGTTATTTTTCTCACATACTTGAGATACTAATTCAACATATTTACAACATCAATGCTGTCAAAAATATTGCATAGTGTTTTTAAACTCGCAAAATGTGTTATTTTTCTATGTCACCCATGTTATTGAGTAATCCAACTGACTTTAACATGAATGCATAGATCCTATAGAGCTGCCTTGTATAGTATTCAAGTATCGAGTTTTTTCCCCCCTATTAGTTAAAACTTTGCAGTATTTTCAGCGTTTTTTTTTTTTACACAAGTACACGTTTACTGTAAAAATATTTTTGCTCGTCATTTTAAATATATTTTTGATTAACACCATATAAATCAAATCATTATTCAAAATTCAAATATGTTTATTCATTTCTATCTCCTACAATCATATACAAACATTGCACATTTGCAGGTTCTTGTTCAACAATTAGAACAACATCGTTATTCTAACAACATTATATTTGTTTATTAATTTAGATAATGAACCATTGATTTATATGGTCATCAAGACTTTGTATAATATACTTGTAGGCGTTGTAAATTAGATTTTAACATTTATGTTAATTAAAGTTAGAAATTCTCATCGATATCTACAATATTTTAAAATTTTATATTTTTCTAACTTTCCAATTATAAATATACTAAATAATATTTGTATGATGAGCAAATAATATGATAATAACAAGTTTTCTTCAAGTGTTTTTCATGTTTATTGTTCACGTGTAGAAAATTATTAAATTTAAATAAATATTATATAAATATACTTTTATAAATAAACGTTAAAAAAAAGTGATGACGATAAAACGTTATAATGTACTTTTTTTCATTACATTTTTTTCTACTCTTCCTATAATAATAAATAAGTTTTACGCTTACAAATTTCTCATTAAAATTACATAAAATTAATATTTGTACAAAACGATGAAAAATAACATCTGTTTATTATATATTTTACTATAACGGTTAAGAAGTTTAAAGCCCTTTTTATAATTGATTCCATAATAATAATAATAATAATAATTTTTTTAGGTAAAAACAATGTATAATTATATATAAATTTATAATAATTTATAAAAATCACATATTAATTATTGATTAATTAGCATTCAAAATATATTTCTTTTTAATTAATAATTATATCGTATATTATATAGGTTTTAAAATTATATACAATTAATTTTAATGCGTTTTTATTATGATTAATTTGACCACCTATATGTATGGCAAAAGTTTTTTTTTCGTTTGTATTTTTAATGTGATTATAGCTATTATCACAAAAGACAATTTTCGTAAAAAAAAGTAACTCATAATAAGTAAACATGTCCATACTTTCATTAATTAATTGAAATTACGTTAATTCCCGATATCAAATTCATAGTATATTCATAGTATATAGTCTTTCTACTAAAAAAAAAAAAAAATGGAAATAACATGTTTTTAAATGAAGTCTTTCGTCAACTGAAATATACATCTGATATAGAATTGTATGGCTAAGCCAACAGAAATAATTTTTTTAGTAAAAATACTGTACATTAAATTATCATATACAATTGCACTATACAGTATTATAATTCATACTATGCATTAGGAACCTTGCTTGTATCAATCCTGAATTTTTTTAGACCTATAAGTATTCGTATAGTAGAGCTATATAATTCCCTATATCTTAAACTGTATAAAGTCAAAGATATACACTTTCCAACAGTTTCATAGTTTAGAATTATGGAAATTGCATGCATTTAAATATAGAACCTTATAATAACAAGTCTTTCATGGTATTCCAATAATATAAATTTTAATTCAAATATACATAATTGTATTAAGGGCCATAATCATATTAACAATATATTGCTTTGAGCTTAGATTGGATTGATTAATATATTGTATCTTTTAAAGAACAAAAATTAATATACTTAATATCCGTAGCTTTGAGCGAAAGTATATTATATATCTTATAAAAATACAAATTAGTATTAGAAGTCACGAAATAAATGTGTAAGAAGGAAGTGTTGTAACGAAACGTATAACTACACGTAAATAACATGTAAACAGTACGCATTAGTAATGGTTCATTAATATGAAAGCTAAATCATAAAAATTTGAAATCCATGTGATGGAATAATAACTTTTAAAAGTATGCATATGCAAATTATATTATTAACACAACTTTGTGCTGCTTATGTTTAGAATTTCATTTTTTTAAAGCCTATTATCCAATTATAATTTTGTTAGGTTAATATCAAAATAGCACCTAATTTTTGGTTAATTATTTTTCTTATAAGTATATTTGTTATATGTGTCTATTTTTGAGCAAAGAAAAATAAATAAAGACATAACTTATTATGTAGGTTTTAATGCCAATATGAATAAATTAGATTTAGTCAAAAGTAAATAACAATAAAATTTAATTGATATCAAAGCAAGTAAAATAACAATAAAACACCTACTTACATATATAAACTGATTAAAATTCAATTAATAACCAAGTTAACAAAATAAATAATATTATTAATCTAATAATCATAATTAATATAATAGACAATGAAAATATATGCATAATATTAAAAACAATAATAAGGGGTGTGTCATTTTATATATATAGCGTCAAAAATTATAATTCACGGAAATAGGAAATGTATTTTTTTTTTAGAGAGAAATGTATTTTCTAAACTGACCCGTTTAACAGCATCACTGATTTTGACGTTCGATTGTTTATTGTTTAACATTTAACCTCTATTTGTTTATAGAGGAAACTTCTTGTATAATAAAAAAGTATGTAAAAATTAATAAAGTGTTTAATAGCCACCATACAAAATAGACCGTCTTTTTGTATATATTTGAAAATAACAGGGAAAAATATGAATATGATTCTTTTTTAAACTATATTCATATTATATTCTATAGTAGATAATATTATTGTATACAGTTGGAGATAATAAAATAATGAACATATTCCGATTATTCAATGATTATTTTATTACGAAAGAAGAAGTGAGCTCTATTTTTCCCCTTCTGTGCTCAATGTTCAAATTCATATAATATGTACGGTACTTGAATCATGATCAATGCAGATTTTTTTTTTTTTTTTTTTTTTTGCTATTTTGCTGTAAATGTTATTTTTGAAATAATGCAAAGAAAATAAATTAATAAATTATACTCTAAAATTATGCTATTGAGTTTTGAAAAAAATAAATATATTCAAGTCAAGTCAAAAATTATAACTCTTGGCAGGTTTAAAATAAAGAAAAAAATTGAGGAAATAAAATAGAACTATTATATATAATTGATTCAACATTGAATTATGAATAAAAAATATTTTATTTTCGTAGTGTATTAGATCTGTCTTTACAATTTGTCGTAATGAAATAAAAAGTTAAAAGCTTTGACATCACGATTTTAAAACCAATCGTGCTATTTGTAACCTGATTCGGGAACATTATTAACGGTAGTCATTTTTTTTTTACGTAAGTCTCCTTTATATTTTTTTAATGTGTATCATATTTTTATTTATATCTCAAAAAAATTAACACTCGTAACGAATCATAAATCATGATTTCAAAATATTTTTATTCATAAAACGTGCGATGGTAGAAAAAAAGGGTGTACGACTTTTTTACGCTTTCATTTTTTTATATTAAATTTTTTTTTAAGTAATGCGTATACGTCTTCTTCTTCTCCTGTTTTTTTTTTTTCCTGCCTTGTTTGTCAATGGTTTGATTGCTCAATGATGCGAATGATGAAAATTTGAATGACATATTTGACTAAATCAATAGAGCTTGAATCCTTTTAAATGAATCAAGTATTTTATGCATTCTGGCGTTTTAACGGAGTTTTATATGTATACGATAAAATTTAATATCATTGCTATAATATAATGTATTACAATAATTATAATACACGGGAATATTGAATATTTCCGTTATGTTTGTCATGTTTATTTAAATTTGTATAATACGTGAAACCTTGTAAAATATTCTCTCTCTCTCTCTCTCTCTCTCTCTCTCTCTCTCTCTCTATTTCTAACACACACACATTCTCTGCGCATCAATCAATTAAAAAATATATATAATATATAATAATAATAAAAAAAACATTGAATCATTGTGTCAAAATAGAAAACCTATCACTCGAAAAGCTTTTTTTTTTTTTTTTTTTTTTTTTTTTTTTTTTTTTTTTTAACACTAAAAAAAAAGTAATTACAAGTCAAAAAATTTAGACGTATTTCAAAGCCTAATGTTTCACATTTCAAACAAGCTGAAAATTCGAATCAAAGTCAAAATTTCAAACATTCTAATTATTATTTTGATCGAGACAAGCGTATACAAATTTAAAACAGTTTGATAGGCTGTGTGAAAATGCGTGCACATAAAAAAAACTACGATTACTTAAATATAAAAAAAAAAAAAAAAAAAAAAAAAGCAAACTCTAATTTTCCTTTTAACGTGATAACAAGCTTCTATATTCCCACAATATATTTTTATGAATATTATATCAATATAAAAAACTACAGTTTGAAAAAATAATAATAACGGTATTATATGAAACTTATATGGTTTTCAAATCTAAAAATTAGAGATCTAAATGGATTAAATCGATTATGTAAAATAAATTTAAATATTACGCTCAATTAAACATTTATAGATAATACCCGCATTTGATGACCTGTACATTTAGTTTTATACATTATTTATACTAATTATTTATTTTAATGAAATCAGCTTAGTGAATCGTTTTATTATATAGATTGAAATGAGCATTCGAGCTTACAATTTATATGTACTTGTTTATCAAGTGTATATGATTTTTTACATTTAGTAGTTCAGATTGTAGATAAAAGACATTATTTAAATATTTTACAATATGTTAAATCTGATATTCATGTGTGTAAAGCAGGTACCTTCTATAATTAAGGCGGTCCGCGGGTGTGAAGGGTGTACGTAATACCATTTCTTTAATATTATTGTAATATTCTTTATTATTATGGTAATACGTATATTATGTACTGTACAGTACAAAGAGTATAATCATGGTACAACTATAATACATTAAAATAACAATTAAACATTTTAACAGAGAGCGTTAAGTAAATTTCGATACATCATAATTAAACCTCAATATATTAAAGGGTAATTGCATCCACTTGCGCTTTGACGCACCATATTAAAAGGAGTAAAATTCTTTACTCACAAGGGATGGTATTGTAACATTCGATTTCAATGAAAAGCTTGTGAGTTATTGGCTCTGGAAGTCACAATAATGTCGAAATTACATCTCCGAAGCTGGGACCCACTCACAATAACATGGGGTTAGATAGGGAAAACCGTCATTTTTTTTAAGAAAAATTACGAAAATCACGAATCTTATGTAAAATGCAGTGTTCTTTCACATAAAATTAGCTAGAAATTCAAAAGTTCAAAATTAGGGTCCCCAGGGGCCTTGGAAGTTGACTGTTATTATGCTGGCCAATGTGTTTATAAAATTTTATATTATCAAACAGGGCGCTAGGGCGCAATTGCATTCAACCATCCTATACATAAAGCAAGTTATTGCTTACATTATAATGTACGGTGAAAGTAATTTTTCCCCCATTCATCATCTCTTTGGTGATGGGGGTGGAGAAGGATTTATGGTCCACTTCCTTTTTTCCTATGTATCAGAGTTCAAAAATATGAAGGGGCTAAAATAATATTGTTGTACAATTTCACTAAATATAAAACAGATATTTAGAAGCTGGAAAATATATTTATATTTTTTATGAATTAAGTGTCAATAAAATACACGCCTATGTAATAATCAATTTCTGTGCTGAATAGTGTGGGATTGTAACACTTTTTTTTTCTTATATAAAAAGAAGGAAATAACTGCTTAAGAGTTGTATAATATAATAATGTATATAGAAAATCGTGGTAAGTACTTATGTAGTATATAAATTATCCCGTTATCACATGGTCAAATAATCATTATATGTTTCTTATTCAGAATCGTTCTTGTTTAAATATATACATCATTTGCAAACACCCTTCAGGCAAATATTGCACACTTTTTTTTTATATGGAAACGTGATTTTTTATAGAACTATGTCATCCTTGTTTAGCTATAGTAAATTATATGTTGATTATTGATTCTTTGGAAATGATGCTCACATAATATATAATTTATATAAAATGTATATAAATTACTCCTGATTCAGCATGGATGGAGTGATCTTTATCTAAATAAAGAAATTTGAAGCACAATTGATGCAATTTTGAAAAATCAGGTGTATTTTATAATTCATCTTGTGAAATATTTATTTTGTTTTATATTACTTAAGATAAAGCTCACTTTTAAATAAATATAAGTGTTTATAATAATATAAACTGCTGTCTTATAATTTTTTTTATTAATTTTTTTTATTCATTCAAAGTATAATCAAAAGCTTTAAACATTATATATATATGACAAAATTGTCTCGTTAAGTAAATTGCGCACGTTTTATAAACCTGTCTACAGATTATGCAAATATTTTTCATCAATTTAAATGACAAATGATTGAAAAAGTGAGTGTGTAATTTTTATCCATCAATCATATAAAGAAAGAGTTGTCATATCGTCATAATGTTACACACATAGCGTTATATAACTTTCATTTACATTATAATTTAATATGCTATTTTTTCCCCATTTTAATATATTTGAATGTAATTAAGATTTACACACACACACACACACACACACACACACACACACACACACACACACACACACATAAAAACACACACACACACACACACACACACACACACACACACACACACACACACACACACACACACACACACACACACACACACACACACACACACACACACACACACACACACACACACACACACACGCGCACACACACACACACACACACATGCACACACACACACACACACACACACACACACACACACACACACACACACACACACACACACATTAATATATAAATTTATATATATATTGTTATTTGTAAATAAATGTAAAATTTAATTTTAAATTTATGATCAATGCAAAGAACATAAAATACTCTTTTTATATAAGATATTTTTTTTTTTTACAATTATTGAATTTTTTTACGTTTTATTTCAACCTTTCGATTTCAAATAATATTTTTCAAATAATATTTTTCAAATAATTTAAGCACATATAAAACTAAAATAGCGTGTTCTAATACACAGTTTATAAATCTGAAAACTCAGCCCTATATACCTTACAAAAAAACCAGTGCAATAAAACGATCACCGTAATGCAATAATTTGCAACAATAATAAAAAACTTTGAATCACGCGGCTTTGATAATATACATCAAATAGCAAGGCCATATTAATAATCTGAAAACCTATCATTATTTATTAAAGTCTTGAAAACACTCTTAGTTTCTCACAAATTATGTTACAGAAAAAAAAATCTTTATAATGACGAAGCAAAAATTTTGTGATATTAAAATGTTAATAAAAAAATATATATATATTTCAGTTACAATTTCCGGTTTATTGGTGTTTGGTAATTACCAATGACTAATCTAAAATCATTGAAAATGATTTAATAAGTGCAGTGAACTGTGAGATTTGGCATGATTGTTTGAATTTAAATAAGGATAACTTTGATTTGAAAAATATGGTGTCCCTAGATTTATTTTTGGATTATCTTTCTTTTTTTACTTACGTAATGGACTAAACTCAACTCAAAAAACCTCAGTCGATTTAAATCGGGCATGCCTAAAGTATCGCCCATTGTCACATTTGAGGAGAAGGGGGCGGCTGGGCGATACCGTAAAAGGTCCAACAGGTATAACTCAGGTTTTTTGAGTATAGTATAATACACTCTGGCCAAAACAAGGTCGGTTCCAAAAGCTGTATCCGCGGTGCTAAACCAATCAGAGAGCGTGTTATAAACCTACTATAGCCAATCACAGTTGACTTTACATTGTTAATTACACTGTATCCACTCGAACTAGTATTGGTAGAAGTGTAGTTGTCAACACATGCTTTCTTCTATGGAAAATCAAAGGTAATCAACATAAGTTTGGAAAATAATCGTCAATTATAAAAAGTAAAGTTTAATATATTTTAACTATATGTTGCGATATGCTATCAAAAAAAAAAAAATTATAGTCACACAAAGAAAAAATGTCAATGTGCATTAAATTAGATTGCATGCAAATTTAATGCTTTTTAATGGAAATTGTATGAGTCCAAAAATTTTACTACATAATAATACATTGAAAATAGTATTGCATCGTGTGAGTAGGTGCGTGTAGTAAGACTTTTCTATTTGTCATGTTTGCTTGAAACTTATAAATTAAACATTATTCAAATTAAAAAAAATAAAAACTGTAAAAAAAAAGTGCATAAATTGCACTGACACTATAAATAAACAAGCAATTTTTTCTCCATCAAATTTCATTACATTAACATATACGTACTTATATATAAAGCAATGAAAAAAATGTATACTGTCTTCTCTAAATTCTATGTGAAAAAAATTATTGTATATCATCTGTTCTCCGTACATAAGAATTAAAATTCTCTTCCCCATGAACGTGTGAAAAATTATTCTTTATTGTTTCTCGTTGATATAAAGTTCTTTATTATATGATATTAACATAATATTTTGAGCTTTATTGTTTCATTAAAAACCTAATGATGTAGACGGTCATTGTACTCTCTTCATTCATATCATGTGAACCATATATTTTCAATTAAAAATTTTCTGATGCTTCAAATTTTAGCAATTTTTATATAACAGTTGTTTTTTTGTGCCTAATGGTGAATCATTTTTCGTACAAGGCTAGCAGCTTAATATATGAAGTGCAAGTGCATATTGTTTTCGTTGTAATTAATTAAGCGCTAAAAATAAGATATGAATTTTTTTGGATTGACTTGTACATAATATATACAATGGATTCATATTATGGATATTTCAACGTATATGTAACTCTCTAAATAAATAATACGGTGTTTCAATGTGGTTGCATTATCGACATTTATATAAGCAACGTTTGTACAGACTATGTGATATTAAATTTTATGTCTATTGACTTAAAGTTACCTTCCAGACCTAACAACATGTCCTTTTAGTACATTAAACACAAAATGAGACACCCCAAAAGCATGTTCACTTTTTACTATATTACTTAAATGCGTAACACCGCAAGAGAGCGCGAAAAAGTAGGCAAAATGCACAAATTTTGGACATTTCTGATGTCAGGATTTTTCACATTCAATAGAAAAAGTTGTGTGGGTTTCATAAGCTGAAATTTTTATTATTAATTTTGAAATTAAGTTCTTGGGCTAAATATTTGTATCTTTAAAAATCCCTTTTTGTGTTTAATAAATTAAAAAGGCATGTTGTATATGGTCTGGACAGTTCCTTTAAGCACAAACAGTGCATTCAAATGGAGACTTAACTTGAAAGTGTATACAGTGCAAATAAATATTGTATTAGCATATAAACCAATAAAATAAAATTTTATATAGTCTGTACTGTACTATGCATCACACACTAGTGTATGTTAACCAATTTGATACACAGGTAGTATAATTTTGCAACGAAAATCCAGTAGTTATATATACCCCAATAGACCCCTTGCACATTCTTGCGCTTTGTCGCCATGTTTGTGGTGCCTAATGCATTGTCCAGCATAGGGGAAACTTCGTTTTTCCTAATTTTTCACATAAAAAATCGTTTATTTCAACTCAACAAATTTTTCTCATATTCTTCGAGCTTATTAGGAGCTAGAAATAAGGCTTTGATTGAGGTTTGAAGCTTCTTTTGCTATTAAAAAAATAAAAATGATGTTTTTCCTATGCTGGCCTATGTATTCCTGACCAACAAAATGGCGGCTCTTAAATATGAGTGCAAGCGGTCTATAGACAAAAAAAAATTGCAAATTATTCAAAAAAAAAAAAAAAAAATGCAAACGTTTCCATGACTTTTCAAAAAAATATATAATTCATTTGAAAAATAATTTTCTAAAGTAAAAATAGCTTAACTGGTTTTACACTTTTACATATTATATTATAATATATATTGTAGGCAAACAGGATTTGCGAACTTTTTTACCAAGTGGAAAATCCTCAACACTTACAACACTCTGATTGCTCTGCTCTAACGTTTTGAAAGCAATTTTCATATAATAATAAAGCAAGTTGTTTAACCAGTGAAAAAAAAAATATATATAATTTTAATCACTCTTCAAAGTATAATTAGTGTAAAATATATATATGGTATAGCAAATAAGGCGCAAGTTATATTTTGATATTTTATGTTAAAAATAAACTTATTTGCAAATAAATTAAGTTTTGTTTTAATGTTTTTATTTTACAAAAGCATAATATATTACATATAATTAAACGTATGTAAGAAAGTTAATAAAAGCTATCATTGTGATTTTTTTTATCAGCTAGATATAAGCAATTATATAGCACCGTATATATGTGCATTGTTTTTACGTATATAATAATGCGTAATTATGTGTTCCAAAAATACATTATTACAGTTGGTGTGGAGCATAGGCATCTATACAAAATTGCAATTCGCAATATTGTAGTAGGTTAGACAAAAATACTGTTTAATGGATGTTACCAGTGATGTTTTTTTTCTTTGTATTATATAAAATTGTGTCTATAGTATCCCTTATTTAAAATTTTCTAGTCTTGTTGCAGATCAAAAACTCTAAAATCATGGTTCTGTAATGGATAAGTGGATCCTATATACGATTTTCCTGTCCCAACTCTGATTGGTTAGTGTGCTCCACCCGTAAGTCTCATTACAAACATTAACATCTTTGTAATTCTATTGCCTTAAAAAGTAAACCCATAGGATAATATTAAATTATATGGATATTATCAATAACACATAAATCTCCACACTATCCATATAAGAAAATAAAATAAAGATTTAATTATTGGAAATTGTACATATTTCCAATTTCCATATAAAGCTATAATGTGAAGATCAAAATTTTTGAAAATTACTTAAACATATATTTTTGAATCACTAGTAATGCGTATTTAATTAATAAGTACAGTTTCTAGGATATAAAATTTTATTTTAGCTCGCCTTATGGAAATGTAATGCATGAATACAGACATTTCAGTTAACGTAATACCTTATATAAATAATAAGTATTAGTTAATAGAATAAAATTTTATAAATTTACATAATATTTACACTATATACAGGCTTACCAAAAAATTAAACGATTCAATAATATTCAATACAATTATATTATAAAAACGTGTATAAGACTACCTGTATTAAATTATTTGCCTTGCCTCTTACTAGACTCAACTACTCCCCACTTCATCTCTCTCTTCTCTCTCTCTCTCTCTCTTACCTGAAGAATGTACAGCGAGCCGCAGGTAAAAAACAACGGCATTTGTTACTCATGCTAGACACGGACCTTCTTATATTTTTTTATTCTTTATTTTTTTTTATTCAATCATGTCAAAAAAGATTAAACACTTGAATGAAAACAAAAAACATACATTCGCTTTTTTTTCTAAGCTTTTAAATGTTTTTTACACCTTTTTTTTCTTTATCTAGCGTATATCAGAAAAAGGTTGATTAAAATCAGGTGCGAATTTTATTACCCCTTTTAATACGTGCCTATGATGTAAGTATGTAAGAATGGAGTATGTAAGTATGGAGAAACAAAATATAGAGAGAGACAGAGAGAGAGAATAATTTTTTTCCTGTCATAGTAAAAAATCAAATAATAATAATAGAGGTCCTTTTTTTACTGTATTATAATAACGTATTGTTTTCATTTAAATTACTCTAAAATGCAGTACCAAAATCTTTGCTATAATTTTGTGTACAACCCAAATGTATATTATGTTCTAATCTATGGATTGAAATTCATAATAAGACATTTAAAAATGTATAAGTTAATTTTTTTCTGAAAAGTTATGATGTTTTTGTTATTTTTTTTATATAATATACAGTATTATAACAAATTTAATAACCAAGTTTCCTCGTTCTTTGTGTTTTAGTGGTCAACATGTTATTATTATACATTCCAAAAATATATCCTGTCAGTAAGATTCACTTTCCTGTATTATTAAATTAGAAAGTAGTACTTATCAAAAATAATCATATACAATATCAATTTTATGATGCTACCAAATTACATAGTTTTTTCCTTAATTTTTCTCATTATCTCATAATCTCAGAATTAATATTTTTGGAGACATCAACGCCTGAAAGACTTGACAAGGAATAAAGATTGATTTTAATTACAATCTATTTCAAAATGCTAAAATTTCTATATCAGCCCTGGGTTATCCATTTGGTACGTGTTCTAAAATTGGGGAATTATTTATGTAGCAAATTTTTTAATATGTTTCTTCAATAATAATTGAATAAAATACCTTATATTTTAATCTCTATACATTTATTAGCAACAATAATAAATAATAATAAAAAAAATCAAAAACCAATGCTCATACTTATAATATTATATTTATAGGACTATGTTTTTATTTTTATTAATTGTAGATTTACTTTTATATTTGACAAAAAGTTTAACAGTGCAATCCTAACACATATTTTGTTATTGGGCCTTATTGGTATAGTAATATCAGGTACATAGTAATTATACAATATTTAGCACTCCAACGTTAAACTCTTGAATGTAGATTTTAAGAATGAATGAAGTTTCCGGTATCTACGTGAATAGTATTTTTTTACAGCTAAGATAAAAGGGAGTGCACATTTTTGTCCTACATTTTAAAAACTTCTTTGTATAAGGAAAATACACGAGAGAAAAGCATAATTAAAGAGTACTTAATATATATAAATAAAAAGTTATGGCAATAAAAGGAGAAAGAGAGAAAGACAGAGAGAGAGAGAGAAATACAAATCTTTAAATTCCTGAAAAAGTAAAAATTTGCAAATTTTAATGCCAGTATACATAAAAATAACATAAATACCTTATATGGTAATTCCATTTTTTTGCTGCCTTTTATATTTCATATATGTGACTATATAATAAAAATAATGTCCTTTCCCTGAATGAATTATTGAATTTAATATCAAAATATTAATGCCACACCCAATTATTATACTGAATATAATAACATGACGTAGGAAAAAAGGGTGGGGGGGGGGGGGGAAATAGGCGGTAAATTATTACCAAAATTAGTTCCTGACGAATTTAAGTTAAGGATGATATACTGTAGAATTCACTATATGGAAATTATATTTAAATTATCGATGGATTCTATTATTTGTGTTTTGTTAAAACATCCACAGACAACTAATAAAATTCATATAATTTGCTTATTTGACAAAATTAAACATGATAACGATAACATTGATGCCAGGAGATTAACATTGTGGTCATAGGGATAACATTTACCATCCTGGTGAATATATTTAACATCATGAAATATAGGAAACTTTTAATTGTTCAACTATATCAAATCAAATATACCAAAGAATTAATTTTATTCGAAAGACACAAGAAAACACTTGATGTTCTTGTGCAAATATTCACCCTGGCCATAACAAAATTAGAGATCGAATTTCACAACCGGTTTCACCCCCTTTGCTCAAACAATTTTCACCAGATAAACACCAAAATTTTACAGGTGATCAATGTAATATTGAAGTTAATACGTGTTGAATTTTATTTCTATAACTTGATGGAGCTTATCGGTTTAGCGCGCGGGGAGACGCGCGGAAAGCTAAGGGTCCCCTAATTACGCTTATGCAGAAAAATACTTTTTTTTTTGCAATTTTTGAGTAAACTACTCCACCGATTTTGGAGAAATTTAAATGAGAGATACTACACATACTTTTACGTATATTTTAAGCTATAGAAATTTTTTAAGAATTTTTTAAACCGTTAACCTCTATATTAGAATCTAAGAATAGGGGGTGTTTCCGGTTGCAATAACCTCTCATCTTGATCTGGTAATGGTATATGTAAAACAACCCTTTCTATGTCATATACTTAATATGTTTATTTAATTTCAATAACTCCCATATTATATAGAGAGATATTTTAACTTGAATTTCAGACCACTCTGTATAATATAAAAGAACCTGTCGTGCACAGGTTTGTTTTTTTAATGGAATGTTGTTTAGGCAGACATGCTATTTAACATCACATCGATTTTAAGTTCATTAAGCTCAAAATCTTATAAGAAATATAAAATAATTTTAACCTTATATCAAGGTTATGTAAAATCATAAACCTTCATATATAATTTTTTTTTAAGACTTTAAGATTATTTTATAACCACCGTTTGTTTTTTATCATTATTATTATATAGCGTTTAATCGTGAGTTTGATATATATAAATAAAATAATGATATTGTATACGTGTGTGTGTGTGACATTACACGGTACTTATTGTATCATCATATATGTCAACATTTTAACTATATAGTAAGTATATAGATAATTAAATTTAAGACTGTGAAGTGAAAAATATAACAGTTTTTATTATAAGGTTTTACAACAAGACAGTACAAAATTTTTAAAGTTAACTAACCATCTAATTTAGTGTTATTTTAAACTGATTGTGTTATATCCTTTTAGAAATTACTGAAAAATATATAGGTGAAAAGGGTAATTTTTTTTAATAAATTAGCCTAATTGGCCTTTTCAGTTATTTTTTAAATTTTTAATTCAAAATTTTTATTTTTGCATAATATACGCATAAGAATAAAAATAAGTGTACGTAATAATTATGTTAGCTCATTTTCAGCACAATTTATTCAATAGCATAATCTATGCTTACTTAATAATAGCTATAGCATAAATATTATGTTGTACAGCATAATTATTTATGTTATTCTAATTTAGCATCATTTATGCTATAATTATATAAATGCAGCATAAATTACGTAATTTATTATTTCCGTGCGTGTAGTTTTTTTCCCCACCTCTAATTATTGTATAATAATAATTACACCATAAAAATGGACGTGACGATTATTTATTATATACATTATTATTATTATTATTATTATTTGATAAGCTGATCATTTACAAACTTTTTAACTTACATTTATCTTTTTAATTAAAAAAATGAAATTTATTATTTTTGCCTACACCTTTAAATGCAATTGTTAACATATTGTAATGGTAACGTATAAGCAAGGAAATTAAAAAAAAAAAAAAAGTAACCGGTATAAGATTTCTCATAAACTGGATCCTCTTTTCATTCTTAATTTTAAATTAATTTTTTTAATAATTGTTTAAACTTCCTTCCATAATTTAATGTTATCTTTACAAAAGAATATAAAACTTCATATTTCATAAAACTGTCAAAAGTTTAACTAAATAATAATTAAAATTCTACTAAATCAATGAAAAAACAAACATAATACATACGGGGAGTTTCATGTACGTATACAATGATATTTCCATGATTGATTAACCTTTAAGTCATTACTTACAAACAAAAGACAGTGATAAATACTTAATTATATAAATGACGATAATTCAAGATTAATGAAGTCATTGTCGTAATGTGATAATAATGTTCAGATATTAATAATAATAAAAATATATTATAAAAAAAAACACAAAAGAAATTTTAAAATTGCTGTAGGCTATTTTGTGATTGTACAAATTTAAAAAATATATTGCACTCAAAATTTTTTTTTATTTTTTTTTTTCAGGATGTTTTCAAAACCTCAAAATTGTTATGTTGAGTTTGCCTAATAATAATAACGATAACAGTATAATAATAATTGTTTATCGGAGAGAAAGAGGCAAACATGAACCATAGTTTAAATTTTGTATCAGTTACACTGAGAGAACATATCTAGGTACATCCACACTGGTTGCATCCATACAAAAGTCGACGCCATATGTGAACACTAAATAACATAGGCGGGTATAGGAAATTACACAATTTGCCAGTTTAAAAATACTTAGCAATATTTTTGAGAGCATTTTGATGCTTTTATAATAGGTTGAATCAGATTTTCAAGTATGTGAGAAAAATAATAACACTAATTTTTCAAAGAAAAAACTTCCAAAAACCACGTTGGCAGTCCTATATGTTAATTCATTACTTTAAGCGCACTCAGAATGACGTCATGTACATACACCCTATTTGTTTACTAATGTATAGGCAAATTTATTAAACAAACTTCAGGTAAACACTTGGGGCATTACCTATGATTATTATTACCTGGATAGCTGCTTCACCTGTAGTTATAATTTTGATAAGATTCACTTTATACTGGCAATATAGCGGCTGTTTTAATAATGATTTAACCTTAAGTCATACCATAGTATAAATATACTATGGTCATACATTGCAACTATACATAAAATTTAACTGTGTACGACAATCAGCTAATGAAATGTCACAAACTCAGAAAAAGACACTTTTTTAGTGTATATATAAAATGATGCATCAAGCAGGTTGACAAAACTGAAATATTTTAAAAATAATTAGAGTTTATACAGACTTGCTTTTTTTTTTTTTTTTTTTTTTTTTTTTTTTTTTTTTTTTTATTATTATTATAAATTAAAAAATCTTTGAAATTTTAAGCACATCACATCCAATAATAATATTAGT
Source organism: Ecdyonurus torrentis (assembly GCA_949318235.1). Classification (NCBI taxonomy): domain Eukaryota; kingdom Metazoa; phylum Arthropoda; class Insecta; order Ephemeroptera; family Heptageniidae; genus Ecdyonurus; species Ecdyonurus torrentis. The sequence continues at coordinate 3,540,597 of OX439134.1, read as the reverse complement.
AATTTTTACTTCCTTGTCTGACTGTTATGGTTCAATTTACAATTTATGTATTTTATAAGACGTATAAGCATATTAAAGACATGTGGATAAACTTTTGAAGTCTGGAAATACGAGTCTTTGAAAAGCTATGTATAAAAATCAAGAGTTAATGAACTTTACAGAATAAATAAAATGTTTAAGTACTTTGTTACATAATTCATTACCGTCTAATTAACCTTATAATTAATTAACTTGTAAATATTTAAATTAATCATATATATATATAAATTTTGTATTTATACATGTGAATAAAATTACAATATATAATTACTTAATTTCTATGGTAATGGTAAGATACTTATCGAGGACTTTGCATAATTTTTATTTATTTTATAGTTTTTTTTTCAATATTAATTCATTGTTTATAGATTGTTAGATACTGTTTTTCAAACTTAGAATATACTTTGGATCCATGCTTTGGATATTTAGATATTTTTAGCTCAAATATTTGCACGTGGACTGAACTATGATATATTTAAAAATAAAAGTATACAAATCATAAACCGTAAGTCTATATATTACAAATTTTCCCATTCTACCATTTTTTTCCAAAAAGTTGAAAATATTTTTCCCGAAAACTTTATAAGCTCTTTGTAATCAAAGTGTAGAAGTGTAAAGTCAATACTTGGTGGTTTGAACCTGGAGTACAAAGTTTATGGTTTGAACAACACGTAAATAAGAGACTGAAGAATTACCTACTGAAGTGAACCTTCAGTTCAGGTATCTATATATAGTTGCCCTGAACTATACTGTGAACCAAAGTTACTGTCTACAATTAAAAGAAATAAAGCTCTTGCTGTGAATTGACTGTTGTATCATTGAAAAAAATTACTATACCTAGAGCAGGTACGAGAATCCTGTATTTTGCAATTGGTACATATTAAATTTGGAACAGGTAGTAATAAACTTTACAAAATCAATTAATCTAACTGATTCGCACCTTTATTGTATTGCACCTGTATTAGGTATTAATATAGTATAATAATACCTGTTCTAGGCTATGTCTACCTATTACAATTTACAGGATTTATATGTATACCTGCCTTTAGTATTATAGTAATTTTTCACGTATACAACAAATTATTGCAGCAAACACTTTAAAAAAATTAATATAAAAGTGTCTAATTATATAAGTTATATATAAAGCATAATTTGTGGATGTTATCTTTACGTGTAATATACCTTCTTAATACCTATTTCAAAGGTACTTGGTTTAAACATTTGTGCTGTATAGTTCAATCACTTAACACCAAGTTATCTTTGTTAATTATGCCATGACATATATTATATACCATGAATAATTTGTTAGTAAATAATTTCAACACGAATCATGCACGAATAGTTAAAAATAGAAATCAGAGATAATTATATTTTACATTTAAAGAGACTGCACTAATATTGATATTTGTTTATTAGATTAATTTTGGTGAAGAAAGCAGCAGTACGCAGTTAAGATGATGTTTGTTTCGCAGTTATGACAAACATTGCTCACAGGCTTCAAGATCGTAACGGGATGAAAAATATAACCGTCCTCATCACGCTCTCTCTCTCTCTCTCTCTCTCTCTCTCTCTCTCTCTCTCTCTCTCTCTCTCTCTAAACAACCTCACCAAATCACAAATATATATTTGCAACATCTCCATTTATATACTTATATTTTGTAATAATTAAAAAATTCTTTATTAATTAACGCATGATTTTTGTTTTTTCTTTCAATTTTACAGTTATGGTGAAAATTGACAATAAAATTAGTCCCTGTATGATTTCTTAATTCATAATTTTAGGTTCTATTGTCATATTTACATAATAAAGAAATTTCTTTATTAATACATTGATTTTCAATACTATAAATATCTTCAGACTTATAAAATAGAACAATGTGATATCTGTTCTCTCAGAGAGAGGGAGATAGAGAGACGAGTTGTATATGCTATCAAAAACAGTTAAGTAAAAATCGTATCCATCTCAAGTGTTAAGCCAATTATTAAAAAACACATTATGTTAACTAATTTGTTAGTTATAATGCGAGTTAAAAATATGTTTCTCTAGATTTAAAATATCACGATGAATTAGCAAAATTGTTATATAGTTTTTTTTTTGTCTATAGCACCTATATCTTGGATAGCTATAGAGATATCATGTATAGATTTTTTTTATAAATTTAATTTTAATATAGTGGAATGGAAATTTAATAACGTATTTTTTCCAGTTAGTATACCTCTAGTCTCTAGTTAAATAAAGTATCATGCCAAATTAAAAAGTCAGCAAGTGTCCTCTTCTTCTTTCTCAAAATTTTAAGTTTCCATTCCAAAATTCAAATGTAATGCCTTTTTATTATTATCATTACATCTCCTTGCAATAATAACTTCTTTTTTTTAATTATATTTAAAATGAATCCTGATTTCCGTTTTATATAAAATTGCATAGAAAATCGAAGAAATTACGTTACTTATAATTTGTGTATTATGCCTTGTTAACATGAAAATTTATACATCTTAAATTTCATCATATCTTAAATAACGAGACGAAGTAAATTACAATATAGCAATCATGTAATAAAATAAAAATGACCAAAATTCTTAGAATACAGACTTAAGAAAAACTTTCGATTAAAATGAGGTTGCAAAAATATATGACAGCAGTAATAAAATTGTATAATATAATATATATATATTTTTTTTGAAGGTATAATAAGATTATTATTCGTTACAAAACTAAATTTTACTTTCATACATTCATTTGATAGCCAAATAACCTAAAAATAAGATGTTTTCTTGGCTTTTAATACTATTACGTGAAAATAAAAAGTAAAATATATTTTAGCATAATATCATATGGAACATGCCATATTATTATGTTGATTATACCAGTCATCTTAATTATTAATTAGTTTATTGCATTCATTTATTAGTATCTAAGTTTCAGGTGTAGTGAAATGTTTAAACTGTAATGACACTAATTGAAAATAAAGATAAAAAAAATTATGGATGTTATTTATATTTTACATAGAATTAGGCATACATTTTGTTTGGAATATATTTTGTATCAGCCCCATTTAACTCTTGAAATTGAAACATTGTTTTAGTTAAATAGGACACAAATTTTGCATTTGGTACAACATGATTTCTATAACAAATATTTATTTTAATGGTGTTAATTTAAGTGAAATTTATAAACAATCATTTTATTAACTGAAATTTTCATGAGCTTTAACAAAGAATACTTCAGGAATTTTTTGAAATGGATAATGTTAAAATGTATTAATATGAGTAAAGCATAGGGATTCAAATGGGATTATAGTTATAGGATTAATTTTTTTTATTATGTTTACTCTTTAATTTTCTAATAAATTATTCAGAAAAATAAACTAAATTAATAATTAGAGCATATCTAAATACTAAATCAACCATTAAAAATTTAATACTCAATAAAAAATTATTAAAAAAAAAAAGTTTTAGAAATCAATGAACGTGCGTTAAAATTTGGCAACAAGGCGGCTACTTTTTTATTATATAAAAAAAACTACGTTGATCGCGTCTACCTGTTCACCTTTTTTTCTTCTTTGGTAACCTCAGTATTTTGCTACAGGCGATTTTTTAAAAAGACCAAACTGTGGTTAAATATTTTTTATCTTCCTTAAAAAAATTACACTGAAAAAAAAAACATCAAATAATTTCTACTGTAAAAAAAAATGATAACATAACGTTACTTGATTTTGTAATCTTTATCAAATTAGCTTTTTTATCAATTAAAAGTCATTTCAGTTAATTGAAACGAACCGAAGAAATTTTGAATTGAGTTTTAAGTTGAGTAAATCTATTACGTTATCCATTATGTTGTTTGTTTATAGCATATGGAAATATCTACAAATAATGTCAATAAAAAGTGCTCAAGTGTTAGATGCATCTCATTCATAATCAAATTTGTAAGCTAAGAGTTTGCAAACGTAAGTTTCAAAATTGAAGGGGGTGAAAAAGTGCAACGACAGCATGTGATAATTCAATGTGTAAATTCTCCTTAAAGTATATGAATTATAAAAAATAGTGGCTCGTACTTTAAAATACACTTTACAAAAGTGTTCCAAAATTAACCATCATATAGTACTTTTATTTCAGTGTAGATTACGCATTCCTTTAATAAACTGACCAGAGCGAGCGTGTAAACAAAGTTGTTTTTAAAATGTTTAAGAATATGATTTTGATTCTATAGGTGTATTTAATACATGCGTCCTGATATTTTAACAGTATTTTTTTTTCCTCGCATTAACCTCATAATATTAGCATACATACCTAAACATTATTTTGATTTATGTGGTTTTTCAATAATTTCATTTTTTTTTTCTTCCTTTAATATTGTTAAATGACTTTGACATAATTTTTGTTTGTTTTTGAGACTCATGAACTTAAAAAAAAAAAAAAATGCGGTAGAAACTTTCATATTATCTTCATTTTTTAATAAAATTTTATTTATTCTCTTTTAGTAAAAAGTACTGTACATCTATAAGTTCATTCATGTATTCGATAAAACATAAATGAAAAACAATTTTAATATACCAAAATAATTCTTTTCATTTGGATACTTTTTAATTTTATACTTGCTTTATTACGTCTTATATTTTTGTATTTCTATAAATTACAAATTTTTAAGTTGAAATTGCTAATTTTTATAACTTCCCTTACTTTTTGATATAAATATGACTACTTTATTACACTAATTTCCCTTTTATATTAGAATTTGAAAAGGATGTTGAAAGTAAGGAAATTTCCTCTCTTTTTTTTTATTTGAAATTTAAATATTTTGTTATTACATTGAATTTCCCTGTATATATTATATTTTCAATTAATTTTGTAAATATCAAAGAAATTAATTTTTTAATTTATTGGAAGTCTGTTAATATTATTATTTTTACTAGCGATAAAATGATGACAATTTATAGCACCTGCTTGCATATTGCATTATTCTAACGCTTATTCAGAATATAATTTTTTTACATTAAAATGTATTTACTTTTCAAGATGAAAAAAAAAATCAACTTCAATGAACCATAAAAGAAAACAAAAATATCTATAAACAAAAATAAATAAATAAAAAAGACTATCGAAAATTTGGCACGTGTTTTCTTTGTACAGAAAAAAAAAGTGGAAAATTTTAATGAGTTTTAACTTTGCAAAAGTGGCATCTTATAAGAACCTTGACTTCGATTTTATAACGGGATTAAAAATATACTTGAGTATTATTATTTAAGATAGAGAGACCAGTTTTGTTAATAATTTATTACTACTACTACTTTTTTTTATACATATAGTAGATTATTATCTGATATTTTGGAATATATTATTATTTTTTTTTTTTTGACAATTTTTTTCTATAGTTTAAATAAAGACAGTCATATATGATTTTAGAATGAAATATGGTAGAGTGCACTTCTAATTTATAATATGTGGAGGATTAGCAAGAATAAAAAAAAAAAAGCTTTTAAGTTTGGAATTTTATTTTATATAATATATTATAGTGATAGATTTAATAAAATAATGAAATTCGTGATTGAAATTATGCAATGATCTTGCATTTGATCTTAAATTTTGGCGTGAGTTTACGTTCTATGAAGAATTGAACTTTTATATAATTTTATTATAATATACATATAACTATAAATACACTGTATGTAAGCTGCAACCTCTAGTTAAACCTTGGTTATCTTTTTTTTAACGGTTGCAACAATCAAAATAACAACGTAACTACGGTTTAACTTTAGTTAGCGTTGCAGCTTACGGGGGTAAAGACGTATAAGGGTGACATTGTAATTTTGTTCATTTTTTTTTTTCTAAACGCACACAATTACTAGGTATCTGATAATCGTTTTTCATATGCTATACTAATAGAAAAAAAACTTCATATATAAAAAAAATAACAATGTACTTGAATTTAAAGATACTTATTTAAATGTTTTTCTCATAATGGTAAAAACAAAACTAATAATTGAGTTTGCAACAATTAAAAAAAATACACTACAAGTAAGTCAATTCTATAATCAATTTTTATGCTGATCTAACTGATACTCGTAAATATATAATATATACTATATATTATCATGCTTTTCATTATTTTGTTTTACGGAAATCATTATTTTATATTGAATCTTTAAAATTTACGATGCAAAACGATTGTTTAATAAAAATTATTTCATGTTTGTATATATTAAATACATACACATTGTTCACAGGGTAACTCATTAAAAAAATATGAATACTTAATTAAAATACTAATTATTTTAACAATGTGTAAGTAGCAACTGTTTTTTTTTTCTAGACTTCAAAGTAATTAAAGGCTCAATACAAAATTATCAGTAAATTCTGCCTATGGCATGAAATTTTATTACTATATTTTGAATATATCTTTTTTTTTTTTTTTTTTTTTTTTTTTTTTTTTTTTTTGTTGTTGTTGTTGCAACAATGTTTTTATTTTATCTAACAAGTTTATTAAAAGTTCAAGCTCGGTTAAAAGTTATTACTATAAAAATGTACACTTCGGTACTAAATATAGTAAAAAAAAAAACGTAAAATAATTTGAAAATCTTTTAATCAACTTTTTAATTTTGATGGTCCATATTAATATTCCAAAAAATTGATTGCTTTACATTTTTAGCTACTTTAATATAAAGAGGTGTCAAAAAGTATATAATTTTTTTTTAATTGGTTCATAACTGGTAAAAGTGAGCCTAGTATCCCTAATTTATATTTTGCTAAGTCTCGGTACAGTTTGTTCAAAAAAAAAAAAAAAAAAAAAAAAGTGCAATGTTTAAGCATTGAATTTAGAGTTTACTATAAATTCAATGGTTTAACTATATAGAAAGTAAGGGGCTCTCTTTTCTTTTGTTGTGATAAGCTATCGCACTCCACCAATAACCTCCATTTAAAAGCAAAGTAAAACCATAGTATATTTATACTATGGTAAAACGTTAAAAACTGAAAATCAGGAAATTGAAGTATATAATTAAACAATCGCGAGTGTAAAATATGGCAAAGTACTTATTTTACTTGCTCACAGTGCAATTTAATTTATATTTTAAAAGTAAACGTCCTTGCAGTTGCTACACGTATACACACAAAGGTTATACAGATACTGTACAACACCCTGCATAGTACAAATTGAAATTATACACTGACATTTTAAATCAAAGTAATATACCTTGATTGCAAACCTACATTAATATAATTCAAATTGTAACAAGGTTTACTTAGAAGTAAGAAAATTACCTTGAAGGTTCATTTTTATATATTTTATAATTATGTTAAGAGTTTTGGAAAAACACAGAACAATAAATTTCATAAAATATGATTATATTGAACAGATTACTATATTCTGATATATAAAAATATAGTAAAATATTGCTGTGTGGTTTTAAACGTTTCTATGTTGTAAAATGGAGCACTTTTGCTGTATACACGGAAAGAATAAATTACTTAATTTATGCTGTATTTATGTCATTATAGCATAAATGTTGCCAAACTATAGAACATAAATAATTATGCCACTGTATGTACAACATAATATTTATGCTATGAAAGTTATAGATTAGGGTATATTGAACAAATTGTGTTGAAAATGAGCTAGCATAATTATTACGTATTTATTTTTGTCCATGTAGCTTTTTTTTTTACTAGTGAAACGTAATTTTGCTTTGTATACAATATAATTCTTTAGTCAAAGTTTTACGTGAATTTAGAATGAATTTATTGAATTTCTTGAAAAGCTGTTACATAAAACTTTATTATTATTTTATTTGCATGCACATGTGCTTGAAAACATTGATCATATTTCTCAAATTTTTGTTAATATTTAATACATTTCTAATTCCAATTGAAGTAATGGGAATAAATAATTATCTCCCAGAGTTTTTCAATTTCACATCATTTTATTAAGCAACAAGTTCAATATAAATAAATTATCCCGCAATTGTTTTAATATAAGTATTAACAAAAGGTTAAATCAAAAGTGAATGCTTGTAAAAGAATACAGTTCACTCGCCTTGAAAGCTTATTTTAATATTATCATTTGAACTTTAATGACTTTATCTGTAGTTATATATTTATATAATAATCTTCTTATAATATAAATTTAAATATTGACGATGAATCTTTATTTTGTAATTTCCTTTCTATTGTTTAAAATGGGACATTATTATAATAATATAATATATATATATATATATATATATATATATATATATATATATATATATATATATATATATATATATATATATATATATATATATATATTATAGGAGAATGTAAACAAATGTTAAATAACTAATTACCATATCAACGATATTACGTCATTTTTATCAAGTTTCTTTTATTTAAATTTAAATTACCTTGAATATTTTTGCTTAGTTGTTTTTAAAAGTGATATTTTAGAGGTCTTATAATCCAATGTTATCTAATATATAAGTGAATTCTTATTTTTTTATTGTAATTTAAAAAAGTTATTTCTTTCATTGATATGCTAATTATTAATGTTATTTAATTTTATTTTGAGTCACTTTTTAATTTGGTTGACTAAACATATAAAAAGCAGGTTCTTTGTTAAACTTTAAACCTATATAATCTTTGCTATATAATCGATTTTTCATAAACAAAATCTCAAACTCCATACTTTTTCAAATTCTCATATAGAAAATAAATATTATAAATAATATTTTTGTAAAAACCAATGAATTTCTTTTTTTATTTTTTAGTTATTTCAATATTCAAAACAATGACTGTCCTATTTTTAAATTAATTAAATTATTAATTTTTTTTTATAAATAGTTTTAGTTGTTCAATATCAAAAGGATGAGGATAGATATAACAAATAGCGATTAAAGAATTGTGCGCAGTTTCAATCCTCAAAAATATCAAAAAATTCTAGAATTTAAAAAAACAGAGGCGTTATATACGCTTGAGATATAGGTGCTAAATACAAAAAGAAATAAAACCCACCCATCATTATATTACTATCGATAAATAAATGTAAAGTTTATAAATCAAAACATGACGGAATTCGTAAACACTGATTACGTCATTCATTATTACATGATTTTTTTTTCATAACAATTACGTTGTGTTGTAAGTGTGTATATATAAATAAAGTATTTGCGCATAGGGAAAGTATTTCATAAATATTAATATTATATATACTATCGTTAATAAAATAACTAATTTATTTTCAATGGGTTATAAAATTTACCATTAAAATTATATGTATACATATGAGTATAAAATTCATTCAAATGTATATATAATAATTATATATTGTAGGTATTCAAATGCTCAAATATTTTAAATTCTCTTTTCGTGTATGTGCAATGATAATTGGTAGTAGATTCTTTCTGATAATTAGTAGTACAATAATTACTTTAAAATTTATAGCAATGAATATCAATTAAAGTTAAATTTACTCAAATTAGTAATTTGATGTTATTATTTTTACTGATATACTTCTTAAAATTATCTTAGATGAACCACATTTTTTAAGCTATCTTTATGTTACTCTCATTGAGGATTAATCTCAGACGTGATGGCAATTTTTTCTTCTTTTTTTTTTTTACTTGACTTGATATATTTATTTTGTTAATTTTCAGTATAAATTTTTATATTTCCTTCAATATAGCACGTGTACCAAATTTATTCAAATCGATTTGTGCATCGGTTGTGAGTTAAAAAAAATAGCATGGTGAACAAATAGGACGCCCTATGCTCATAAATCGATGGATAAATCGATTTGAATTTGTTACACATGCTATTGAAGCTAATAAAAACTTATACTGAAATTTAAAAAAAAAAAATTAAATAAATAAAATAAAATTCGTCACGTCTGAGGTTAATCGTTAATAAAGTACAGATCCTATGTTATAAAATATATAGGGTGTATGCATTCATGTTAAAGTAAACGCCATGTTGGATAACTCAATAACATAGGTGGCATAGAAAAATAACTCATTTTGCCAGTTTAAAAACACTATGCAATATTTTTGAGAGCATTGATGTTTGTAAATATGTTGAATTAGTATCTCAAGTATATGTGAGAAATATAACAATCACATAAAATTAACAGATTTTCAAAAGAAAATTGCCTAAAACAAAGTTTAACCTATGCTAAGCAATGTTATTCACTACTCCAGTATGGCCTCCAAGCGCACTAAATATGACGTCATCCGCATACACCCTATTAACTAAAGTGTTCACGGTAATACAACAATACATTCACATGAGCGTCTTATAAATACAGTATTCCCGTAAGACAATATAGTGAAATTATATATTAGTGAGTCTGTACCTCCTTACACTCTTTACATATTATTCTAGTTTCTAAGAAAAGGCAAAGCCATGGTTATCTCCAGTATGGCCGATGGTGTTTACAAAACACACGCAGAATAATAATAAGTACCTTGTTGTCCTCAACAACCTTGAGAGTAAAATGTCAACAAATTGCAATTTTATTGCTAGAAACAAGCTTATAAATATAAAGATAAGGATAATCACAACTTGATAAGGATTATTATACTAATAATTTGCAAACGTGTGATTTTTTTTCCTTACTGAAATGTGTGTATATACAGTTTTATTTGAAATGTTATAGGAATTAGAATTCGAAGCCATGTATATAGGAATTATTTATATATGAAGAAGAAATATAATTATTATTTTATTATATGAAGAAAATCGTTTTATTGCCATGTGGTGTTTTTCATAGAAAAAAATTGACTGATTATTTTTATAACACTCTAATTATTACATAATAACAAAAAACAAAAAATATATGAGATTGGTTGAAATTTTATTCTTAAATTATAAAAGTTTTGTTATGAGCTCTTTGATTTAAAATTTTCTTTAAAATAAATCCTAATAGATTATAATATATATATATAATTTTTTGATATATAATACTGATAAAAGAAACTTCTAGGTTCCTTTTTTTATTATTTTTTATTTTACAATATTTTATTAATTTATTAAGAGTACTTTTTACAGATTTAATTTTTAACTTTTGCATGAAATATTTGTGTTTATTAATCCTATATTAAAGTTATTAATTCACAAATATTTCTTGTGATTTTTTGCTTTAAAAAAAAATATTTAGAAAAAACAACAACAACGTACACTCTGGCTAAAACAAGGTCGTTCCCGCCAAAAGCTGTATCCGCGCTGCTAAACCAATCAGAGAGCGTGTTATAAACCAACTAGCCAATCACAGCTGACTTTACATTGTTAATTACACTGTATCCGCTCGAACTAGTATTGGGAGAAATGTATAAATGTATTAAAGAATACCTATATTATTATCTTAGGGGCATATGCAATCATCAAAATAGAGGTTACTTTGTAATTTCATTATTAATACAATTAATACGATTTACTAAAAGGTATAGATGGGGGATGTAGCAGTGGGTTGTAGAGAAAAAGAGATATAAAAATTCTCCACCTCTATTTCCAGAATAATGACTGTACGTTTTGTATGCGATAGCACAACATAAAACCACCCTAATAGATATTTTAAATGGCTAAAGTTTCAGTAGCCAATAAATGAAATCAGCACGTCACCACGTATATAACAGAATTTTTACTACTGAATCGTCTAATTTTAAAACCCCAACGTGAGAAAGAATAAAATTATTCTAGATCTTTTTCTCTGTCATAAAAAAAAAAAAAAAGAAAGAACATTCCAATCTTTCTGACCTGCTACATCATTTATTGATATACACCTGCTATAAAATATATAACAATATCTCCTTCTCCCTTTCAGTCTGATTTTAAAAATCTAAAACCTGAAGCAACCCTAATTTTTTATATCGATTCTAGATCCTTTTTCTCATTCTTACATCACTTTTTATATAATATAATAGTTTGTATACCTGAATTTCTTATACGTAATCTTATAATACAAGACCAAATTTTTTTTTTCATCCCTATAGATATGTATAGTAAAAATTGTAATACTTCAAACTATTATAATAGAAACTGCATGGGGTTTTAAATTTTCTATTGAATATAATAACTGATAATGGTATATAAATGTTTTTCATTAGTTAGGTATTCATATTTATAAATTCCATGATAAATAGGATTATAGAGTGTGTTAAAATGTTATTAATAGAGTGATAGGGTATATATAATATTATATAACATAAAAAAAATATTAGTCTTTATAGATAGATGGGATACATGAAAGGGTTATTTTAAATAAGTTGAAATCTTAAATTTATGGTGTTCAATTTCATTTTATACAAAGTTGTTAAGCTTTAAAATATAGCTTAATTTTCTGTGCTTAAAGTGTTGAAATAGATATTTTTATGTTGGATTTTATACTTTATAAAGCCATTTCATCTTAAAAGTTTGTTGCAATACTTTAAAGGAATAGAACAGAAAAAAACATAAGCATTTATATCACAAAACAATTGATGGAACTTACATAAATAACTTTAGTTTGGCTCAAAACCCAACTGTAGATCCGTAGCAGTGATCAGAAATGTCAATTTATGCAACCCGCACAACATTTTCATACTAATTTTTGCATGTTTCTGACGTCATAAACATGAATAGTCACTTAAATTGCATACTTTATAGTATTTTCACGTCCTCTCGTGGGGCTACATTAACATTCTGGTAAAAATTGTCAACAGTTTTGAAGATCCCATTTCGTGTTTATTCATTAAAAAGCACATGCTGTTTTATGTGGTCTATGGCTTTAAGTTATTTCCATTGAAATCTACAGGCAATATGGAAAAATGAAATTAAGGTAAGCAAATTCTTCTGTTTTATTTGAAATTTTCTGTTTTAAAGATTACTCTAAAATTCAAATTCAATTTTCTTCGTTACTCTTTGCGTGAAAGAAATCTGCAAAAATTTCCTTAGTAAACCATTATGGAATTGCTATATGTATGTAGAATTGCAACAAAACATATTTTCAGACTCCTTTAAAAATATTTCAACATTTTTTTACATGTCATGACGTATAGCAAGCAATTATTATCATAGGAAAATGTCACGTATATATTTATTACGAAGAATTTCAACTATTAAAGTCACCTTCATGAACTTAAGATATTCTTTTTAAAGATCAAAAATATAAAAGTTATGCATATTGAGCAAGCCCATATTTTAAACTGTCTATTTACTTGTAATGAAATATTTAATAAAAGCTTCAATTTTAATACTAATTTCTCATGTTTTCAACTTTATTAGAATATTAGTACCTTTTTTTTTACACAATTTAAAAGTAATTTTATATGATTATATTATTTATCAAAAGTAATAATATAAAATATAATTTTATTATATAAAATTATAACATTTGATATTTTATTATATATGACTCAATATTACGTTTTATAAAATGCATGGTATATAAAAGGTGATGCGATTGAAGAGAAGAGAAGTGAAGGGGGGAAATATTGTTCGTTCTCATGCATACAAGGCAACGTGTCTATAACTTCTCTCTCATCCGGTACTCTCTCTCTCTCTCTCTCTCTCTCTCTCTCTCTCTCTCTCTCTCTCTTAAGTCACGAAGATTTTCACGTCATTCTATGTAATAAAAAACTATTTTTACCCTAAAGGAAATATCATTACAATGTATCAAGACTGAGAAATTTTATAAATTTAAATATTTTTTATTTATTTTATTTTTTCCTGTATATACGTATGGCTGAAGTTCAAAAGTATAAAATGGAAGGGGGAATATAGTATTAAACAAAGTTTGTGAACTAATGAACTATATTTATTTTTAAATGCTTTCATTTTTATTAACCCAGGCAATAAATGTAATTTTGGAATTTTATATATTACAATTTACAACATATTTGTTATATCATAGTGAATAATGATCTATACAGCTTTTCTTATTCATAATAATGTATTGTCAGATAGTACTGGTATTTCTATATTTTATTCTATTTCTATATTATATAATTTACATTATAATTTTGGCAAAAAAAACAACATCCATTTAATTTTTATCTCTTTTAGTATGCCTGTATATAATATACATTTAAAGCAAAATAAATAAAAATAAAAAAATAAAAAAAAATAAAAAAAAAATAAATAAAAAAGGCTTTAATGTTACTTGGTGACCCAAGCATATATAATATTAAATTTTAATAATTCATTATATTTAAATTTTACATGGTTTCATTCCTATATAGACATATCACTTATTTCTTTGTATAATATAATCGTGTGATTATCATAAAACGTAATACTTTACTAGAGAAGAAATTATCCAATTTTATATACATACACAATATTGAACAACGTATAACATAATGAGCAAAAACTTTTGTATAGCTATATGACTCACATATATGTAATTTGCCTTGAAATTATATCTTACAAGTCATGACGTCATCACAATGTACCAAAAAAATATATATATACATATACATACAATCTTTATGGGTTTAAAATTACAAGGATTTTAGCATTGAATTATGATAAAGCAAACTTTATTTATATAACTGCAATTCATCCTTACGTTGAATAATTAGGAAATTAGACTTTCTTAGACGTTAATATGCATTCAAAAGGCAATGAAAAATTATCTTCAAAAGATGAATAATGTTATAGTTATTTTGATATGTTTTTTAGAGAATCGTTTTTACTTATATTTACACTATTCAAGAAATAGATGCTATTTTTTAAATAACATTTTAAGGCTATTTTATGGTGCCGAATAATTTCTATGACAAATTTTTCTATGTATTTTTTATATTACTCTTAATTTCTCTATATAAGAAAGCAGTTAAGAAGATTTCAGTTTTCAACATGGTATAAATTTTAGATATTTCATATATTTGTATAAAAAAAGGTGGTTTTCAAGATATCGAACGTGTAACACAGTTATTAATATCTGTTACAAGAACACATAAGTATATCCCCGCCCTTCACACAACAAGCCACACGCAATGGTTTCTTTTTGCTCGGCTGAGGTGTTAATATTTTGGTTTCATAATTTCTATATATTTAGATTTTATATTATAATTATATACTGTATATTTTAACTTTCAGATAAAGATATAGAAAAAGTTTATGAGTAAAAAACTGTGAGAAGCTTACCACAATAATCGACACCAAAACATCATTTTATTGAAGAAACTTGACTCAGTGACTTTTACTTTAATACTACTGTTTTATATGAGTATTTTGGTATATAAAACATTTAAATATATAATGATAATTCCTATGGTTAAAATTAAAAGTATAAAAATGAGCACAAAATTGAGGAATAATAAATTTTTATAATGATTCAAATAATTGATAAATTAAAAAAAAAATCAAATCTTATTTTGTTGTAAAAATTGTTGACTTTTTTTTTCTTCTTCTTCTTCTTTGTATTGTTATTTTGACAAGACCAACTCTTGTTGTAACCTTTTTGTTACTATATAATATGAAACGTCTGGGTCAATAAAAAAGTCTTGTGTCTATAATCTATAATAATCGAATTTGTTTTTCTATATAGAAGGTATGGCATAAAAAAAAAATTGATCAATATAGGCTAAAAATCTAACAAAGTCATCACTATTTATGTTTTCCCAAATTTGAGTTACTTTCTTGATTAATTATATATATATTTTATTGACTTTTTTTTTTTTTTTCTAAATAATTGATAGACTATTTCAACTTTGTGGGCCAAAATAAATTTTAAAATTATTTTATAAATATAAACTTTAATAATATTAACATATGTTTAATTCACTTTCAAAAAATCAATAAATCAAACAAAATAAATTGCATATCCGGCAAGTGAAAAATACTTGTCATATAAAAGTATAGAAAAAAATCCAGTTTATTTGAAATAATAAAAAAAGAAGTGTTACAACGACAAATTAAAATTCTCTTCACGTAGGCATTGTTTTCATCTTCTTCTCTTTTTCTCTCTCTCTCTCTCTTTACTTGGGACCGGAAATGCAAGTTTTAAATGCATTTCATGACCTACATCAATTTGATCGTTTATTTGTATTTGACCCTTATTTTATTTCATTATATGACTCATTCTTATAATACTTTATTTAAGTTGTTGTAACATTCAATATGACTTTTTTTTAATGGATTTTTTAATGGGGAAACAAAAATAACATAATGGAATTTTAATAGAAGTTTTGTAATTTATTTTTATGATAAATTTGTTGTATAAGTATCGCGTCCAGACAAAACTAAAATTCTTCAATGTTCAACAATTTAATTATTGGTATAATAATAACAAAAAAATGATATCTATAGGGTGGTTTCATTCATGTTAAAGTTGACGCCATAAGTGAGCTCTAAATAACATGGGCCAGTATAGGAAAATTACTCATTTTGCCAGTTTAAAAATACTTTAAAATATTTTTGAGAACATTGATGCTGTTAACAGGTTGAATTAGTACCTCAAGTATGCAAGAAAAATAAAAATGACCAAAAAATAGCTAATATTACAATGAAAATAGCCAAAAATTACGTTTGTCGTATGCTGAGCAATGTTATTCATAGCTCAAGAAGAGCATCGAAAAGCACTCAGAATGACGTCATGCGTACACACCCTATAGTTACGTGTTTTCATATATGGATAAATTCTTCAAGTTCGTATAAATATTAAAATTTGAAAGTGTTTTGAGAATTTTGACTGATTTGTGCAACTTTACATAATAACAACTTTAGGTCTATTTTTATTCATTTTTTAATTAAATTAATATTTAAAATGACGAAATAAACTAATATACATAAAATTTTATATACATATAGAATTAGCATGGTATTTAAGAGACTTTTTTTTTTAAGAACAACAACATAATTAACCGAAATACTATTGATTGATCATAAATCACAATTAATATTGACACTTCAGAAGAGTTTCTAATAATTAAAAATCAAACAAACACGTGCTTAAAAAACACACACATCTGTTTATGATAATTATGAGGTCACTTAAAAAAAAATCAATGCCCAAATAAAGATCACACAAAAAATGTAACCTGAATTTAAAAATCTGTTTGTTTACATCATTATTAACTTATACTTATAATATTTATAAACCATAAAGTTCAAAATTTTATACAAAAATATATAAAATTAAACCTTAAAGCACTTGAGATTGCATATTAAATATATTAAGGTTTTAAATGTAATGAAATATTAATGTAAAATGAACCATATGGTATGGTATTAATATTATAATATACAATAATTGACCCATATGACTTTTAAAAGAATACTCTTCCAAGATCACTCAATAGTATAAAACAATAGTATCAATTTAATATGTAATTTTTGCATGGCTTGAAAATTATGTCATTTGAAATTCTTAAGTGACGTAATGAGCGTTTTTATTTCATTTTTCTTTATATTTTATTCAGGCTACGCCCTTTTTTTTGTATAATAAAATGTATGAGAATAAAATAAAATGTATTTTAAACGAGGTATTACGTTTGTGAAGCTGTATAAGAATTATATTAATATGTGCTATAAGAAAATCAAATATTTACTTATTTTTAACGTGATTTATATAAGTAACAATGAAAATTTTAAATCATTTGCTAAATAATAATAAATAATATATGTGATGAAAGAAGAACGTGAAAACAAGTATAAATAATAATTTATCAGTAATTTAAATTAGGAGAGATAAATCTTGTTACATAAATTTAAAATATTCATTCGTGCATAACATTAACAACATTTCGACAAGAGAAAATATGTCTCAATCTTTTTTTTTTTATACAGTATAAAACTAAAGCAAGAAATATTATATAATATCTTCTCCACTAACGAATTTTACAAAGTAATCGTTTTGTGTTTAAAACTGAAATATTTGGACAGAATATTGACAAAAATTAGTTCAAATTGTAAGACCTTTGAATAATTTAGACTTAATTTATTATAATTACAATTTTTTTCATGATGTTATTCAAATTGTATAATACATTACGCACGTGCAGAGTTATTTGGTATATTTTTGTATTATTAAACTATGTGTATACTTGTAATAAAAATGTGTACAACAATAAACTTTATTGTTTATTATTTTTGTAATATTATTTCTGCTATGCATTCTTTTAAAAGTTCACTTGCTAATGTTATAGGTCAATTTTGTGCAATTTCTAATTCCTAAAATTTAAATATCGAGTTTGACTTTCACGTCACGTTGGGGCCAAAGTTACTCAGAGAGGAGAGAGAGAGAGAGAGAGAGAGAGAGAGAGAGAGAGAGAGAGAGAGAGAGAGAGAGAGAGAGAGAGAGAGAGAAGTTAAGAGAGAGGGGAAAAAGAGCAAAAATTTCAAGGTTCCGACGCACACGAAATGATTTACATATTTGTATACCTCTTTGTCTTTTATATTTTCATTTTAACATTTAACAACGTATATAATATAATAACAACAACGCATGATTCGTTTTTTAGGTAACAATCTACTTGAACATAATATAATAATAAAGCTTTTTAATATTGTATGCAAATTAATAATAATAAAAAAAAAAAATGAATGTAATTGAAATTTTTTTTAAACAAAAACTTGTTTTATCTCAAAGTAAATTTCATTATATAATGTTTTAATATATGTGTTCATGTTTTGTAATATGGATATTTTCTCTAAATTTTCTCTATTATTATAATAATAATGAAAAAAAAATGTACGTTTTACAGCACCTGTCGATAAGAATAGATTTTGTAGAGAATAACATGCACATTGCACATTATAGCATGATAACACTAAATAACAAATAATGCATTCTAAGGAGCAATATTTGGAACATTTGTTGGTACATTGCACTAAACGAAAGCAGTACATAATATGTATATATTTTGAGTAAAAAAAATAAATAAAAAATAAAAAAAAACTTCCATTCATGTGTTATTTTATCTGTAGATTAACCAGCAACTTTACACTCTTTCGTACATCATAGATAAAAATCAACAAATTAAATCTTATTATAAAATAATTTATGACATTTTTTTTTATTTACTGTTTTATGATCTTTATACAAGCGCCATATCATAAATTAAAATCAAATTTGTGGCATTTAAAAAAAAAAAAAAAAAAATATTTGAAAACTGTTGTCGTGGGAACTAAAAAGTAAAATTTTCTTCTACAATTTCGGTAACTTTGTTATATTTATTTTTCTACCTGGCAGGTGAAATACACCCTCTTTGTTACCAAAGAATGACAGAGATAGAGAAAGAGAGAGAGAGAGAGAGAGAGAGAGAGAGGAAAAAAATACGTTTCCACTTCAATTCTTCCGTTCAAATAATAAAGCTTATTTTGCTAGGCTGCAGTAGCGGAGATTTTAATGCCTGGTCAATGCATGCTTTCACATTTTTTCCTCCTTTTTTTTTTTTTTTTTTTTTTTTGGAAGCCATAAAGATATGTTTAAAAAAAATTGATGAAAATGCAAGTTGAAAAATGAACAGTTACTTTTATCATCATGTTTTTTCGCATGAAGAACTGACTAAAAAAATATTATATATTTTAGTTAGTTTAACACGGGATTTTATACTGTACTGTTTTTATATACTATACTTATTATATTTAGGAATGAGTTTAGGATAAAAATAAAAACTGATAACTGTGTCTTTGTTTTTGTGTTAAGAAAACTAAATAAACTTCATAGAGTATAAAAACGTATAAATAAAATTAGAAAGGTTTAAATTTATTTCAATGCATTTTTTTTTTTTTTTGATGATCGAGTACTATAAAAGAATATTTATTTACTAAAAAAATAATAAGCCTATTTAATGATCTGTCAATCAAAATATAACTCAACATCATTTTTTATTGTTTTAATTAATTTTGCGTAATATAATTACGTTTTTTTTTTTTTTTTTTTTTTTTTTTTTTGCATTTAAAAAAATACGGAAATATAAAAACTAACCTGCATAAATTTATCGACGTCCCACAGCGACTGAGTTTCTTGGTCTTGCTTCAAATCCTCCTCCGCCACCATTTATTGGAGGTCCAGCTCCTGGAGAATGTTGTAGTTCATCTCCAGATAATTCCAAATCTTGCATCATTTGCATAATCTCACGTTCTTTCTTAGAATCTTCTTTAATTGGTGATCCATTTTCACTGAATTTCAAACTTGCAAGACTTCCATATGATCTTGAACGATGCTCTTGTCTAATTGAATAAGAAAATGCTCTCTCATTAAGGTGTCCTTTTTTACGATATATTCCAGTATTAAATGGTGAATCAGTACCATCATCCATATTAGCATCTTTCTTTGATTTTTTAGATTTCTTAGCAGTAGAAGTAACTGGACGTTGTAAAGTACTTGGTTCTGGTGGTGGATATGCTCCGTTTTGTTGCTGAGGTGAATATGGTCCATTTTGTGTAGTTCCATAATGACCACCATTATGACCACCATGACCATTTTGTGGTGAATATGGTCCATTTTGAGATGGATGAGGTACATATGGTCCATTTTGTGGAGGTAACATTTGATGGACATAGGGATCAACTGGAAAATTACCAGGATGATAAGAAGCACCTGGACTTAATGGTCTTGCATTTGATGGCATATAAATTGGTTCTTCTTGGTGTTGATAATATTTCATTGGACGACGTCCGGTATTGCTCATCATGTGTGGAGGTGGTGGACCTAAAAATGGTGGTGGCATACCTCTCATATTTTTAGGACGATGTGAAAATGTACCAACCATTCTTTGTTGTGGTGGCATTGGACGTCCAGGTATTAATACCATATGAGGAGGTGGTGGAGGAGGACCATATCCATTAACTGCACTAACTGGTCTCATTAATGTAGCATCATTGGGACGCATCATGGTACCATTTACCGAATGTGGTCCTCTCATTGCAGGTCTCATTAATGATGATACACCATTATAATGTACTGGTAATGGTGGTCCATATAAAAATTCTTCACGATTTTTATTTTTATTTTTTAATTTCTTATTTTTCTTTAAAGTAGATTGATCATCATCCATCATAGGTGGTGGAGGTGGAGGTGTTTTAGCAGGTGCAATAATTTGACGTGGACGTGCACTTCTCATCCCACCCATTGAGCGTACACTTCTGAGGGTACTTGCACTGTAATCTTCAGCTCCTGCCCATACTTTATGATTCTCATCTCCATTATAGATGGAAATATCATCAATTCCTGGCGTATTGTCTTCTGTATCGGCAGTACCATTGCCATTGCCATTACCATTACCATTGGTAGCAGCATGTCCATTAGTACGTGGAGTAGTATTGGTTCTCCAACCTTCAACTTTTTCAATACTACTTGCAGCTTCTCCTAATACAGATTGTGCTTTTCCAGGTTTAATAAGAGTACTATATTTACTACCACCGTCAATCTGTTTAGCATAAGAAGCATCTGCATAAGCATGAAAACAGCATTTCACTAATGCATTTGCAGCCATTTCTCGTTTACATATAAATGCATGACATTCAAGTACTTTAATTCCAGTTGTACGACGTAATATAGCTGCAAATAAAGGTGGATGTTGTGCATTTGGATTTCTTGCAAATGGTGAATCCAATGGTAAAAAACGAGGTGGTACAGTAGTATTAGGACTACTATTTGGTGGTTGAACCATAACATAACGTACTGCAGCACAATAATGTAAAGAATCAATTGGAAAAAATCTTGTAACTTTTTTATGATTTTCATCTACGTTCTCCAATAATAATCCATTACTCCATACACTTAACCATGAATCAATACCACGTGCACCTGAAGCACCTTGATCAGGATATAATTCACGTAATGGTTCTTGAATACCTTGTAATCCATCTTTTGTAATATGTGGTACAGATGATCCTAAATATAAGACACGGCATCGGCATATAGGTGTGGAGTTTGAATCAGCACGCGGAGAAGCCATCTTGGAAAACTTACTTAACTTTTATTTATAATTTATAATAATATTAAATCTTTTTTTGATTTATAATATTATTTTAACATTATCACTTAACACCACTTATATTTTTATTTCACAATAGTTTAGTTCTTTTTTAAAAAACACTTTTCACTGTTTATTATTTATTTATTTATATTATATAAACTAAACACTACGAGCGATACGTTCACTATAACACTCAACTCTATTCTAAATTTTTTTTTTCCCAATTACAACCTTCAAACAGGTTGGTGTTAAATATCAGCGCATGCGCAGTATATACGTCTACCTGTTCAGGTAAATATATAAAATTGCAGTCATCTTTCAAAGAGAATGACGTCATTAATTAAATTAAAAATATTCATTGCTTATCAATTAACATTAAAAATATATATACTTTAGTAGTTTTCACATATACATAGTACGAAAAACAGTAATGCTTTTTTTTAGAAGTTGTAATTTTAGAAGATTGAATGAATTTCTTTAAAAGATTAAATCACACTGACAATGAATTAAAATTTATAATTTTATAGTGACGTGTTAAGTATATGAAAGGAAGCTGACCAATAAGAAAGCATTGAATAGAAAATTATATTTGAAAAGCCAATGACCCAACACAAAATACATTTCAATTTTTATATAATATACGAAGAAAATATGCATGCAAATTTCATAATCTATAAGATATTACGTATAAACAAAACATATGGTATTTACGTAAATATACAAAAAAGAAGTTTGTCTACTTTTACATATTTTCTTGTGTTTCTAATTAAAATTATATAATTGATAATAAATCTGGTTGTAATTATATTGGAAATATTGTTACTAAAATTTATATTACATAAAATGTTATTAATTATATTTATAGCATGTAAAGTAAATGCATTATATATTTTTTTTAATTTCTTAACATATTATAATAATAAAAATTTAATAATTTTTAAATAGCTATACCTTTTTACTTCCTCATAACCCGGCACATATCTTTCTTATACTACATTATTAATAAATATTTTGTTCATTGTAATTTTTTCATTGATTTGCTTTCTCTCTCTCTCTCTCTCTCTCTCTCTCTCTCTCTCTCTCTCTCTCTCTCTCTCTCTCTCTCCCGTTCCTCTTATTTACTCTTATCATACTTTCTCGCCTGTACACTGTAATAAAAGGAAAAAAAATATTTAGCAATCTTTTCAATAACATTTTTTTTACCCATATTTATCAAATAATAAAAGTTAAAAAAAAAGATACAACGGAAATATCTAAATATAATAAATCAATAAAAATATTACGTAAAATGTAAATAACTTTACTTTCCCATGCAGTGTATCCTCTGCTGTGATTATATAGTACCAGTGACATAGATAGCAAATGATTGTAGATATCAAAACATTCTCTTTTTTTCTTATCTCTCGACTGCTGCAATGTTAAATAACATGCAGTAATATATAGTTCAATGTCGCTCTTTATTTTAGTATCATTATTATTATTTTTTTTTTTTACCTTGTTGTGTGTATAATATGTTATAATATGCCAAGATAACAATTTATTTTTTTCACGCTTCTAGAATCTTTTCGCTGTTGAATTTAATTAAATTTGTGTGTTCAGTGCAAAAATTTCAATGCATATAGTTTTTGTTTTATTCTTTTATATAAACGTGGTGTAAAATGTGTGTTTTGAGTATGCATGTTATTCATTTATGAAATATGACGGGGGTTTAAAGACAGTGAAATAAGAAGGGGTAACATTGCGTTCATGAGTTCATTGTGGCAGATTGGACGAAGATAATTTTTTAAGTATTAAATTTTACATAAAATTAATTTAAAAAAAAATACGTGTATAGAAGAAATTAAAAATCCTTTATTTTTATTAATATTTACACGTTACAACAACATGTTCACAGTAATAATGAATCAAGTGTTCTATGGCGAACCTTTAAGAAAGACTATTGTGCCTTCGTCGTTTTTTTCAAACTTTAGAGTTATTTATTAGAGAGTTATATAAATTACTAAATTTAAATAAGGAATAAATAAACCTAAAATAAAGTTAAAATATAAAATTGTATATGAAACTGCTAAAGAGGATAATATAGAAATAAATGTTTATTGATCCAGTACTTTAAATCAATTGAAAGAAGATTTTTTTCTTTAATATTTTCATGGACAAAAAAAAAATCTTATGCAATATTTTTATTGTCACTCAATTATGTATATATACAAGGTGGAATTAAAAAAAAAAAAAAAAAAAAAAAAAAAAACGTAGGGTTTTTAAATAATAGCAAACTTTCGCATTGTTATTTAATTACTGTGATTTAACTACAAATTACTATCATTTTCAACAGGGATTGTTTTTAATCAGTCAAATTAAAAGTGAATTATTATTGTTTAATTTCTCATAGAATAATTTCTAAGAATAAACATCCATAATAATATATAGAATCAAATTAAATTATATTTTTATTAGCAAAACTTAAATTATTATTAATTTGAAACTTTAATTCTATATTTTTTAATGACTATAAATAATTTCTGTTTGTAAAACGAAGTTGTGAACTGCAATGCCATATAAAGAGCTTGAATAAAAAAAAAATATATTATATTGCTTCAAATGCTATACAGCAGAGCTCTGAAACGCATGAATCGTACGTTTTTTTTTTTTTTTTTTTTTCCTTTCAAAATTTGAGTGAACATCGGATATAATAGTGCAACATCCTTGAAAATTAACAACAAATATTTTAACTCATTATTTTTAGTAATAAATTATATAGCAAAACCAGCGAGTTCTCTCGTACTCTTTTGTTTTGATATTAGACGTGAAAATATTCCGGTAACTTAATTATTTGCATAATATAAAAATTAGCACTTAGAAATAATAATTCTTATTTTAGACTCATTATAAGTGACAAATCTAAACAGTTTAGGAGCTATAGTAGTTAAAATTAAGAAGTGAGAAAACAAACAAAAGGCTACCAAAGTCAACAAAACAAGGTCAAAGTTGACTTAAGATGTTAATCGAAAGACAAAGCGGCCCACTGGTGACGACATAATGAGTCAAGTCTTTCATTCTATGTATTAGAAAACAAAACACGGTGACTTCCGTTTATATATATCCGGTGTATTGTTGGGGGATTCTAATTTTTTTTAATATTTCTCTCCAGTAATTTTTATACGATGTTTTTTAATTGATATAAAGTTAATTTATGTACAGGAACTAAAATGAAAAACATATTATCTACGATTAAAGTAACTCTCCGTCTAAATGGTAAATTCACAAGATAATACAAAAAAAGCTTTTACTTTAAAACACTGGTGTATAAAAAAGCTATAATAACTGGACGGCGTATGTATTTAAGTGGTTCAAAGCTTTGAAAAAATGTATTCCAATTAAGAGAAAAGTAACAGCTTTTGTTAGCAAATAAAAGCTAAATTTTACTGGTTTTAAAACAATTTTTCACTTAATTCTCTTACAAAACTATATAAACATTAAATATCACAATGACGTTATTATTTTTTTAAAGTAAAAAACTTTAATAAATCACTAAAAAATTATATAAAATTTCAAAAGAAATTAAATACAGAAGTATTAGATTATTTCTTGATAAAAAAAATATCCTAGACTTACACTTACTTAGCTAAGAAACTATTTTCATTGTTTTAAATGCGAAGATAAAAAACACACACATCATATAAGATGCAAGGAAAGACGATTTTCCCATGATTCAAAGTCAAGGGCACACGCATGAGATTTCTTATACTTCAAGTACATTTTTTTTTTCAGATATGTATAAGAGGTACAGACACTGTGATATAAAATTTTACTTTATTGCTTTTGGCAATACCTTATATTCATGAAGCATTGCGTTTCTTATGAGTCTCTTTTTTATAGTATTGCCATAAGGAAATATAAGTTAAAATTTTATATCATAATTTCTGTACGAAAGATATGTTATATTTTTCTCTGACAAGATTTTATGACGTGTAACTTAATACAAGAAAAGTGGGCATATAAAAATATATAGTACAACATTTAAATATATTGTCATGTATATAATGTTAGAATATTTTATATTGCTTTTGAATTAATGAGAGATTGTTGAGAGTTTATATAATGTGAAAAATAGTTTCTGTATAAAAATGTTTAAAATTTTATAATATAATTTATATACCGTTGCTGTTGTTGAGAGGAATTATGATCGGTAATTTAATTTCAGTCACATTTATTCATATCAACAATATTTATTCTGTGCTGTTTAGTGAATTAGTTACATAGCATAACAGCTATGTTCATTGTATTATTTTATTCACCACCAATTTAGCAATATTTTTGCTACATATATGGCATAAATATTACCAAGTGCAGCTTAAAGTATGTAATTTCTTGTTGTTGTTGTTCTACTTCTTCTTCTTCTTCTTCTTCTTCTTCTTCTTCTTCTTCTTCTTCTTCTTCTTCTTCTTCTTCTTCTTCTTCTTCTTCTTCTTCTTCTTCTTCTTCTTCTTCTTCTTCTTCTTCTTCTTCTTCTTCTTCTTCTTCTTCTTCTTCTTCTTCTTCTTCTTCTTCTTCTTCTTCTTCTTCTTCTTCTTCTTCTTCTTCTTCTTCTTCTTCTTCTTCTTCTTCTTCTTCTTCTTCTTCTTCTTCTTCTTCTTCTTCTTCTTCTTCTTCTTCTTCTTCTTCTTCTTCTTCTTCTTCTTCTTCTTCTTCTTCTTCTTCTTCTTCTTCTTCTTCTTCTTCTTCTTCTTCTTCTTCTTCTTCCTTCTTCTTCTTCTTCTTCTTCTTCTTCTTCTTCTTCTTCTTCTTCTTCTTCTTCTTCTTCTTCTTCTTCTTCTTCTTCTTCTTCTTCTTCTTCTTCTTCTTCTTCTTCTTCTTCTTCTTCTTCTTCTTCTTCTTCTTCTTCTTCTTCTTCTTCTTCTTCTTCTTCTTCTTCTTCTTCTTCTTCTTCTTCTTCTTCTTCTTCTTCTTCTTCTTCTTCTTCTTCTTCTTCTTCTTCTTCTTCTTCTTCTTCTTCTTCTTCTTCTTCTTCTTCTTCTTCTTCTTCTTCTTCTTCTTCTTCTTCTTCTTCTTCTTCTTCTTCTTCTTCTTCTTCTTCTTCTTCTTCTTCTTCTTCTTCTTCTTCTTCTTCTTCTTCTTCTTCTTCTTCTTCTTCTTCTTCTTCTTCTTCTTCTTCTTCTTCTTCTTCTTCTTCTTCTTTTTTCTTTCTCATTCCTGTGTTTGTTTTTTTTTTCTTTTTTTTTTCTTCTTTCCCTTTTTTTTGTAATAATATTTAATTGAGAGACGCACAGCCAAATCATGTTTTCAGCTCGTTCCATTAATAAGCTGATTGCAATATAAGTATATTTTAAGTGAAATCATTGTGCTTAAATATTATCTTTACACGATTTTAAAATTCATAAAACAAGAATTTTCAATAATTTAGCTTCAATTTTTTTTTAATATTATTTTTAAACTTTGCAAATTTAGAGATTGATCATATCAAATCATCGTGATTACTAATTTATAATAAAATTATACAATAACAGATTCTAAAAGTCATGAATTATTATATAAATTAATTAAAAATATAATATTTAATTACATATTACAAGAACTTATTGAAGAAGAAATGTTTAAATATTGAAAGTTATGACAGCATACGGAGGGTTCAAACAAACATTATACTGATGACGTCATAGG